>CM070099.1:9736564-9981564 GCA_036178185.1 Liparis tanakae | reverse complement strand
TTCCCCTTGGGGATTAATAAAGTATATTTCAATTTCAATTCAATTTACATACAGTACTTGATGTAGTTAGTCACATTCCACCACTCGCTGCTGTTCACACATGTCTTTTGGTTAACCCTCACATAGCGGGATGACATCTCCTGACTGCGATCAACCATAACACTCATATTTTAGGCGTAGGTCACCCCACTGGCGTCAACACACCAGAGCCAAACGACGACAATGACAGGCCATCTGCTTCTTTGAACACTCAAGTAACGTCATGAAGCGACGACTCAGCCTCCAGAGCTGAGTCATGAGCACATTGGACTGAGCTCATCGCTGAGCCGTGTGAGAGGCCAGTGAGGGGATGCACACACAGCCTGTTGCACAAAACACTCTTTAAACCTCATTGCCTTTAATGTTTGAAAAACTAAAACACCCATAACCCCAAATCACACAGGATAGAGGTTTAGTGCATTCAGAAATGTTGTGATTTCGCAAAACACGTTCTTAACCCGACTCACGTTTTTATCTTTCATATGATAGAAGTAACTATTGGTGTCAACTAAATGCAGTGGAGTAGAAGCAGTACCATATTTCTGTAGCGGAGCAGGAGCATAAAGAAGTGAAAATATAAATACTCAATGGAAAGTACAGTTCTTGAGTAAATGTATGTCCACGACCCAGTGGAGTCAGGATTCATCGGCTCGCATGCCGTCGTACGTCCGTCCGACCACACTAAACAAAACCGGCAAAACAAAGAAGCAAATACTCATATTTGCGGCCTGATCAGTTGATAGACTCGATTAATCACTTGAGGGGTGGATTCACACCGGACACCTGCGGACCCCAAGTCTCTCACACCGAACATGAAAACGTGATTACGTTTTCATCCATGGCCTCTGAAGAGAACTCCTCTCCCCGCCTCAGCCTCCATGGATGCTGTTGGCCTGCTACTCCACTGGACTCCAGCCCTCCAGAACTCTTACCTCTAAAGGGGATGCAGGCGGGAATCGGGGGCTGCCACCTCCCATGGCGACACCTGGAGACGCGGACCTTGTTGTTGACGTGGTAACCGGGCTCGCAGAAGAAGTGAATGGAGCTCTTGTGAGGGAAACCTCGACAGGGAGACGGATCGCAGCGGAACCCTCCGTGTTCCGGCACCAGAGGGTGCGTGCAGTTGCTCAGTCGGCCTGTAGGGACACCGAACACGCTGGTCATTGATGGCCCCCACATTGCTGGTGGATGGTTTTTAGCTCCTTTATATTTTGTCGGTTAGTTTAATCAACATCATATTCTATAAGATCATCATATATGTTTGTCGCATCTCTGTCCTGTGAAGAGATGAAAACATGTGTTTTCAGCTTTGTGGCGATGCTGATTCAAGAGGCTTTTTAAAGTGTTTGATTTGATTAAGAATAGGAGGATTTTCTCAACACATAAAGGAAAACTTGCAACTTCAACAACACCTGGAGGTACGGGGTTTTCACTGGCCAGGACGGGGGGAACACTGGCATCTAGAAAGTTGCTAAATCTGTCAGACAAATGCAGCGGTGGAGTGAGAAGTATAAAATGGCAATAATTAGGTACAAGTACCTCGATGTTACAGCACTTGAGTAAATGTACTTGGCTGCATTGACCGACGACGAGGGAGGGGGACACCAGCTGAAGGACGGGTGCCCAGTGTGAAGGTGATGTTGTTACTGTAAACAAAGTGAGTAGACCGCCCTGTGGTGGATGTATGCTCTTTGCAGGATTAAAAAAACCTTGGCCACAACGGCCTCCGCCCCGAGCCAGCGGGCGGATTCTACCCACTTCCTCTTCCCCTCTCCAACACAGAGTGCTGTGTCTGCAGGACCACGGTCTCCACTGGCTCCCTCACCCCGAACATCAACACCAGAAGAGCCGGTCCAATGTGACGCCAGAGCGGGAAACCACGAGCAATGATGACCCCCAGTTTGACTGTGGCTCCACAAGACGTGGTGAAGTCCACATCCCGCCCCGCGCTGCCTAAATTCGTCATAAAAGAGCTGATCGTTCATCTCGTTTCAGTATCTCAATGAAACGCTTGAATGGATGCTGAGGTCTCACCTGCGGTGAGCAGCGGAGAGGAGGCCAGCAGCAGGAGGCCACACACCAGGCCCACGCGTCCGCAGGGCGAGGGACACGGGACCGACATCAGACCTGGAGACAGGGACCAAGAGTCAGAAGCCGAAAGCGAAAACACACACACACACACACACACATACATACACACACTAAAGCAGGAGCCGCAGCTCACAAGAAAGCGGCTCAACGGGTTTGTGTTTGCGTCCCTCCTCCCCTCCTCCACCCCCCACGTCTGAATGTGTTTTTTAGCTGTGACCCCAAGTGCCTCCATGTCCAGTCACACCGGTCAGCTGCCTCCACGCCGCCGTGTGTTCACACTGCTGCCGGCTTCCCCCGCTGGTCAGTGAGCAGCTGCACGGACCCAAGTCTTCTTTTTCCTTTTAAAAAAAACGATTTGAACCGGTGACTTCTCGCTGCCCTCCGCTCCACCCAGCAGCAGCCAGTGGCCCGGCGATGTTCATTTTTTTTAATGCAGTAATATTTCCCTTATTCTAAAACACAATTTATTGAGCTGCGTATATTAGCATAATAGTTGATAGGTTTAGCAAAATGTGAGATTTGACTATCATTAGCAGTGACAAACATAAATGGCATTTCTCTGACCTTTTAAAACAGCAAATAAAAAAGCATAATGCAAATTTTCTTTCCGTTGTCTTTCTAAATCAACTGTAAATAACTCATATGAATCATAGTAAACCGATTATAGCATATGGTGAGGGGGGGACTTTCTTGATTTACAAAGACATTTTCCAAAAGCTCCTCAGTGAAAAACATTTGACAAAACCTGCTAACAAAATTAAACACAACTTTCCATTCTGGCTTCATCCAATGTCAGGATTTCGGCTTTGGAAATGTTAACAAATGAACCAAGTGGGGAGTTTTTGTACCCTAATAACCTGGAGTGTCGTCTCCCCTCAAAACGTAGTTGTAGTTCCTTGATGATGTGAGCTGTGTTTGCTCGGGACACATTTCATGGGGGTCTCTGCTCCTCTTCAGTTTGTAATGACATAATGGAACGCCTTCACAATAGATTCTCCTCCTCTCCTCCTCTTCTCCTCTTCTCCTCTTCTCCTCTCCCCTTCAGACCACAGAGGAAGTGTTTACTGTCATGTACTGGCCCACAGAACAGAAACCGCTCCCCCCCATGACGACCCAAACCCCTGCTCCCCCGACCCGGCACACATCTTCCTGTGATAAACTAGAGCCTGCCCTCGGCCGCGGTGTCGGCCTAAATGCCACACTGTGTGTGTTGGGTGTCGCTTTGTCATCTCTTTTTGTGTGTTTTGTGCTTACATGTCCGGAGAGATGCCAATCATCTCTGTAGCAGTGAGGAAAGGGAAGGGAGGGAAGGGAGACCCCCCCCCCACGCACACACACACACACACACACACATAATCACTCACATATTTATATTCTCCAACTTATTAGACCACAATCTACGTGGGAGGTCTGCCTCTTAGTCACCGCAGCCTTCTGTGATTTTATAACTTCTGCTGTGATGGCCGCCAAGTTGGAAACAACTATTGTGAACAGAGAACATTTTTATGGTTTGTTTTTTTCCCCTAAAAACAAAAACAAAACCAGGACATGAATCATCTGTTTTGTGTTATCAATGCACATTGTGATGTTTTTAAATCAACAAGTCTTTCCTTCTTCTTTTTAAAGCTGACATCCAGTGGTGGAGGAGGTGCTCAAATATTTAAAGTAAAAGTACCGTCACCACAGTGCAGTAATACTCAGTAGTAATGCAAAGTTTTTACTTAGAAAGTGTCACTTAAGTGAAAGTACATGTGTATCAGCATCAAAATAGACTTAAAGTACCAAAAGGGCCCACGTCTCATAGGGTCCATTGGACCTGGCTGGCTCTGATGCCATGGCCTTGCTGATGCCCCGCCCACTCCTCCTCTCTACCTCCGTCTGCCTGACGGATCATGGAGGTCTGGATCGTGGTCCTTGCCTACTAACAACTATTCATACACTCTGTCATACTCATTGAATGTGTTGTAACTCTGTAGTGCTTCCTTCTGGTCACATAACATCTATTGCTTCTGTCCATCCTGAAGAGGGATCCTCCTCTGTTGCTCTCCTGAAGGTTTCTTCCCTTTTTTCCCTGTTAAAGGTTTTTTTTCTATTTCTTGGGAGTTTTCCCTGATCTGATGTGAGGTCCTGGGACAGGGATGTCGTATGTGGACAGATTGTAAAGCACTCTGAGGCAAATTTGTAATTTGTGATATTGGGCTATACAAAATAAACTGCGTCACTAAAAACATTTTCACTCAACAAACAACCTTTAAATGTCACAATCTGACACTTCTCTTGTTGCATGGCCGACAGCAGCTTTGAGCTTCACCACAGGTGACTCCACACCTCGGAGGGGGGGGGACGTCCCCCCGAGGCTGCTGATGCAGATTGTCACCTCTCCATCATCTACTACACCTTCCCTTCATGGCTGAGGGGGAGTTAAGTTACAACAACAGAGACCACTGAGTTAGATAGGAGTCACAAACGGGTTGGTGGTTTTTTACTCCTTTATGTCCTGCCGGCTGGTTTCGTCTGCTGCATCGTATTCTCTAAGTCTAAGATCCCCGTGTGTCTGTCTCTATAAAGATTAAAGCAGCAGGTGTCAGCTTTGTGAGCATGCATTTGCCAGCTGATCCTAAATACTTTGTTTAGATTAAGAAGGAGCATGTTCCTCAACACATTCTGCAGTTTCCCAACAACACGCAACGTCAGCACATCTGGAGATTTGTGGTTTTCACCAGACAGGAAGTGGGATGAAGAAGTGAACTCTGAAAAGTATAACGCTGTTGGACAAATGGAGCGGAGTAAAGAGTACAACGTTTACCTCAGAGTTGTAGAAGTAGAGAGTATCATGAAATGAAAATACTCAAGTACATGGACCCATTCAGCACTTGGTTACATTCCAGAACTGTAAATGTGAGTGTAAAGAAGTAGACCTGTATTCAACAGCAGCTCGCAGGGGTCAATGGATGTCTGCTGAACACCGAGGGTCACTTGAGGCTACGCTGGCTGATCAGTAGCCATGCTGGACGTTGCTTGCTGTGCTCCGCTGCTTCTCAAATGCTGAGCACAACTCGTGTCTCCAGCGGTGGACGAAGTATACCCGGATCTTAGAGTCCATGCAAAATACTTTGTAAAGATACTCTCATGTAAGCACAAGTCCTGCATTCAAAACTCACAAGTACAAAAGCATCAGAATATATGTGAGAAACCAAGTCTTCAATTTGAAGAATGTCTCATTTCATTATAATATATAGTATAGTATATTACTGAATTATAATTATTAATGCATTAATGTGTTCACTACTTTAATAGTGCAGCTAATAAAAGGTGGTGCTTAATCTACTACTACTAATAATAATACTTGAACCTCTAAATTACACTTAATCTCGGAGTCATGTTTTATCACTTTGTGATATCACTTACAATTTTTGTGAGACTTGCTAATTGGTTGAGCACTTATTTCACACAGCATTTCTGTATGGAGGACTAAAAACGACTTAAGTATAAATAAATAAATAAATGAATAAATATAGGAATACATAAATAAATCCTTAAATAAATGTATAAATGCTTAAATAAATGTATAAATAAATATATAAATGTATAAATAAATAAATAAATATAGGAATGAATGAATATAAGTTATAAATCAACAGGACATCATTAAATAAATATATTTCTACATTTCTGTATTTCTTCATTTATTTATTTCTCTATTTATGTGTCCACACGTATTTCTTCATTTATTTATGTGTGACATTTACGTGTCCGTATATTCAAATGAGCTGGGCCGTCCGAACCTCTGTCTAAAGCCTGATTGGTCTCAGGAGTGTGATGCACCTGGTGTGTTATGCTCCACTTCTCCTGCCTGGCACATGGCGCTGAAGTTGGCTCGCTCAGCTCACCGTTAGCAGGAGTTAGCTGAGACAGCTTTTTTACTTCAGCCGTTTATCAATTCCAAGTACACTGAGAACAGACTTGTGTTCTTTTGCAGTCTGGTCTTGGGGGTCTGGTCTTGGAGTCTGGTCTTGGAGTCTGGTCTTGGAGTCTGGTCTTGGAGTCTGGTCTTGGGAGTCCAGACTCTCGAGGACGCAGGACGGTCTTTCTGGTCTTGTGACGTCATCACATCAACTGCTGTTGCTCATGAATTTACTCCAATTATTCACTGTAACATACTTTACAGTGGAGTAGAATGTATTGCGGTGTTCACTGTCGTTTGGCGTAGGCTACGAATGAACGGTAATAACTATACAACGTCTCTAGCTTTCTGACCCAGGGTCGCTACAATATGAAGTTATGAATCTTAACCCTCAGTCAAATTGATAGTATCTCATTATTATGAGATACTATTATTATTATTATTATTATGAGATACTATCTCATTGTTATGACTTACTATCTCATTGTTATGACTTGCTATCTCATTATTATGACTTACTCTCTCATTATTATGACTTACTATCTCATTATTATGACTTACTATCTCATTAGTATCTCATTATTATGACTTGCTATCTCATAATTTCGACTTAGAAACTGACAGAGGGTGGGGCGTAACAACGCAGACGCAGAGCAGGGAAGCTGTGTTGAAGAAACAGTGAACCAGGGAAGCAAAGGTTTGAGCTAACAGCAACTACATTGTGACTGTACCTGCAATACAACCTTCGCAGGTAAAAGCCAATGAGGAGGCGAACGGTGTTTCACCCCTACTTGTTTTCAAACCTACTGGTTTCCCTACGCGAGCGCGCGTTGTGTTCTCTTCACGTCTGCAGCTCTGTCTCGCTCACCAGATACGTCACACATTCACAAACATATTGCTGGAGATCTTCAAGCCACAGTTCATATATATTTCGGCGATTACAATATAAAAAACAAAAACATTGCCCGACCTGGTTTCGATCTCTCACGCAAATAGAGACTGCACTCAAAGACGCGCAGTCTGTGCGCTGCGCCACCCATATATTAATATTTTAAGTCACATTTCTTATGTTCTTATGTTTGTCTTATGATAGTCTATATATTATTTCTAAAAGCTTTGTTGAGTAAGTCAATTAGTTGTTGTCAAAATGCGTCGGTATTGTGTGGCAAAAGCGTTGCGAACAAAGATCGCCAAACATGTTTCAAAGTGTAAATATCCGCTCAAGGTAACCAGTTGTTTCAGATCCCTTCAACCAAACTGTTCCCATGAAAACATAAAAAATGTGACTTAATAGATCAATATATGAATTACTTGAGGTCGAAACTAAGTCTACCTGGTGGCGCAGCCCACAGATTGTGCGTCTTGAATGCAGTCTCCTATTGCGTGAGAGAGATCGAAACCAGGTCGGCCGATGGTTTTGTTTTTACTTTTTCTAAAATGTATTTCTTCATACGTGGCTATGATGCTCTACTCACTTATACAATTGTAATCGCCGAAATATATATGAACTGTGGCTTGAAGATCTCCAGCAGTATGTTTGTGAATGTGTGACGTATCTGGTGAGCGAGACAGAGCTGCAGACGTGAAGAGAACACAACGCGCGCTCGCGTAGGGAAACCAGTAGGTTTGAAAACCAGTAGAGGTGAAACACCGTTCGCCTCCTCATTGGCTTTTACCTGCGAATGTTGTATTGCAGGTACAGTGACAATGTAGTTGCTGTTAGCTCAAACCTTTGCTTCCCTGGTTCACTGTTTCTTCAACACAGCTTCCCTGCTCTGCGTCTGCGTTGTTACGCCCCACCCTCTGTCAGTTTCTAAGTCGAAATTATGAGATAGCAAGTCATAATAATGAGATAGTAAGTCATGATAATGAGATAGTAAGTCATAATAATGAGATAGTAAGTCATAATTATGAGATAGTTAAGTCATAATTATGAGATAGTATCTCATAATTATGACTTACAGGATCTTAATTTTTTTATCACAGTGGCGGAAACGGGCTTCCATATTTTAGAATGTACAGACAAGAACGCATATTAAACGCTGTTCGTCTACAGATCCAAGTGCTAGGGATCGATTGCTTCTGTCTTGCTCCCCGACTTGACCAATCAGATTTAGACAGAGGTTCGGACGGCCCCAGCTCATTTGAATATACGGACACGTAAATGTCACACATAAATAAATGTATAAATACGTGTGGACACATAAATAGAGCAATAAATGAAGAAATACAGAAATGTAGAAATATATTTATTTAATGATGTCCTGTTGATTTATAACTTATATTCATTCATTCCTATATTTATTTATTTATTTATACATTTATATATTTATCTATACATTTATTTAAGCATTTATACATTTATTTAAGGATTTATTTATGTATTCCTATATTTATTCATTTATTTATTTATTTATACTTAAGTCATTTTTAGTCCTCCATATTTCTGCGCCCAAACATGTGGGTCTGGAAATCTGAGTACACCTTTTAATAACCTAGAACTAAATTAATTTAAAGTAAAAGGCATTTTAAAAGGGGGAAACGGGTATTTTAGTTAATTGTATGATCTTTGACAACAATGGGAAGAACAGAACCTGCAGACCGCGGTTTTAAAACTTCCGCTTCACGTTCAATTTGATATGATTATATAACCAGACATTCCCATGGCCCGTCGCTCAGCGGAGGACGGGCTCAGCAGCTCATTCAGTGGGCAATGAAAGAAAAAGAAAGAAACATGGCGCCGAATATAGAACATTACTAATAGAGTTGCGTTTATCAGGTCGACTAATCGAGTGACTTCAGCTCGAGCTGTAATTACAGTGGAAATACCCCACTGCTGCTTTAAGAAAAAGACCCAACGCAGACCCCAGGGCCCCATCCCGGCTCATGACCCCCACACACCTGGAATACACTAAACCCCCAGAGACCCCCGTCAGTCAAAGAGCCGCGGGACCCCCCAGTGAGAAGAGACCCTTTGTTCCTCAGTGGAAGCTTCAGGAGTTCACCACAACACCCCATAGTATGCACAGTTGCACTACATATCCAATGCATGTACATTATACATGTTTATAGTTTGAAGGCTGGCTGTTATTTATATAATATCAATAAACCGTAAATAGCCTCCTGCGTGAGAAAGCCCTGAACACCTCGACTTCCATCTGCACAACAAGCTCACTGCGCACAGGCTTTCGATGGCGGATCAATCGACGTGTTATCGATCGATATAAAGTTAAACACCGCCGTCTCCTCTCGGTGGATGCACTGAATATCGAGCGGCTTCACGCTCACAAAGATAGTCTCACCTGAGAGCCGCGGACGAGGCAGCGGGCACCGGAGCGGCGTGGAGCCTGCGCGCGAGCCGCCGGTCGCGTTCACGGTTTCTGGATTGGAGGAACGCGAGTGGAAGAGGAACCGGGGGGTTTACTGTCCGTCAGCCGCCGCTCGCGTCTCTTCGCTACTGCGCAGCAACAAGTGGGACCTTTTTTCGGCTTGTCGTCGCCCCCTGACTCATCGATCAGCTGTGGTCGACACCGAGCGCCCCGGGCCCGACGATTGGCCGGCGCGAGCCCAACACCGCCCACCGGCGAGGCGCCGTCATCTTCTGGAAACGCTCCCTTTATCTCCCACCACAAAGACACACACCCAACAGTTAAATCTCTCTCTCGCTCTCTCGCTCTCTCTCTCTCTCTCTCTCTAAGAAAGAGGAAACAGCTCCAACATATAAATGATAAAACATAGTCATTAAAATGTTTAACTACTATGAATAAGTATTTCAACTTCTTTTAAATATAGTAAATATCTTAAAGTGATGAACATTAATCATTAGAATCCTGTCGTATACATTTGTCTGCATAAGAGAAGATAATGCTTTATTAGTCCTGCAGTGGGGACATTTACAGGATTACAGCAGGGGATAATATGACAGTAAACAGTCGACGGTAGCTCAATAATATAGACACAGGCAGAATAAATATGGCTATTTCCACGGTGTATTGATATTGTACAGGTTGGCTTGAATGAAGTGACATTTCATAGCCATCTATTTGATAGTGGTTGTGATATTTCAGTGATGTCAGAGAAATCTTTGAAGTAGTCAAAATTTAAAAAAAATTATGCGTGTATACTTTTAGTTCTGACTAGATGTAGTTTATCCTCTGTGTTTATTTGTTAAGGTGCCTCAGAATCCGACCCGTGTAGCCACATTCACACCGAAGCTAAAGCCTGGAGCCTCACTTCGGTTAAAGACTCCTGGAAGGAAAGAAGCCTCGAGGCTCCACAATGTCCAGCACGTCACACGATGGCACCGCAGAAGGCCTCTTCAACCGATGGTGCACCTCTCGGTCTGGTTTTAGTTTTAATGCCACTAAACTCCAATAAATACCACAGCCGACTCCAGGAGACCTCCATTGTGGACCGATCTGTAGACGGGGGGTCTCAACCAGCCGTTTGGTCTATAAAAGGTCAGCTAGACGTCCATCTGGTAACCCCCGAAGCCGATGACGTCCCCGATATGTTGTCCACGAACTGAAAGTTATTCAGTTAATAGAAGATTCATTGTATGCTCATCAACCGGTTGATTAATTTCCATATCCTGCAATAACTAACATCCCAAAGTTGGACTATGGCATGCTTAAATAAGTTATATAAGCACGAGAGCGGCATGAAAGTACTTCTGCACACAAGAACAGGAAACAGACACCGTGGACAACTTTTACAAACTCTGTATTTGCAAAGAAAAGAAAGTGAAGTCTATGTTTTTTTTAAACACCAGCAAAATGTACAAAAATAAGATGTTGGGAAGAACAGTTGAAAAAACAAAAATCTGCTTTTATTGGTCACATATTTTAAAGGGCACGCCGGTTGGTCATTAATGATGTAATGAGCGGGCCTCGATGACCCGCGTCCTGCAGGTCTGCTGGACCGTGTTGTGAACCCTGACCCGCAGCCCTGGAGCTGCTTCGGGAAGCTCTGGTGAAGTGGAGATGAGAAGAGCGCCGCCTTGAGGCCGACCCCGGAAACATCGTCCTCCATCTGAAGCGCTGCCGGGCGGAACCTTGACGAGTCGTCAAAGTGTCAGCCCCCCCAAAAAATTAAAAACGTCCTCCTTCGTCTCCAACAGTCGGAAGCAGTGATTGAAAAGTCATGAGTTCACACACTTGGACTCAGGAAGGACAAGAGACGCCAAAACAAAACATTGGAAAAAACACTCAAGGAAGGATTTGGGCCACAGTGAGCAAAATAAATAAGAGATTTTCTTTAGAGAATTAAAGCAACATTTGTTGCAGTATTTGGAGAATAAAGTCAGAAGCCCAAGTTACGAGATTTTATTCTGTTTTAGTAAACCGCTTACTAGCGTGTGCAAGAATATCTTTGATACACTACAGAATTGCAATATTATGATTTGTGATACTGCATCGCTTCTCAGAAACACGGTATTGATTTCCAGTTCATATTCATCATTAAGTGTTGTGTGCTACAGCGACGGAGCAGGAGAACCGCTTCAGGGTCCGTGACGCGAGGATCCAAACACGCTAAAACATGCCCGTTCTCCACAGGACCTTCTTGACTTTATCCGATGAAGACATCTTAAACCAACTCCTAGTTTTTAGTGTTATATCCTTTTTGGAGGGAACTAGTAATGTTTCAGCCCAAAAATATTATAACCTTTTGTTTAATTTCCAGAGGCCCCCTTTTAAAAAGGTCATATTCACCATTTCTCTCTAAAGATACAGCTGGAAACACCAGAACCCGTTTAGCAGGTCCTCGGCTTCATTATAAAGTCTATTTATTGTCAGTCCCCAAAGAATGTTTGAACATTATTAAAAAGGTATTGACGGATGAATAAACGTATGCAGATTCGATGGTGGAATCAGAGATTTCGAACCGTGAAGAGTGAGAGAAACATTCAAGTGTCTCAGCTGAAATATCACAGCACAAACTGAACACCACTGCCTCTGATTGTCATTCAGCCGCCCGAGGACGACGTGAAACCACATGTTTCGTAATCTGGGAATCTGTAATGTATCGTCTCGGCTCACACACACAGAGAGACACACACACACACAATCCAGACACAGACAAAACTTGACGGTCTGGTAAGCAGCCGAGACGGAATTTCTTCTCAAAGGGAAAGTTTACATTTGTGTGTTTACGTGGTTCTGATTCACCGACGTTCAGACGGACATGCCTCCAGACGTGTGCGCTCGTATTTACTAGCCAGAGCTCGTGTACATGACGGCCCATGTTTTTAGGTTCCAACAGTATTCTCCCCTTGCATCGACTAAACTATGAGGTTGAACCATTTATTTCTTCTTTTTGGGCCCAAACTAACATGTAAATAGTAGATTATGTGACCGAATGATTATTTTATTTTCCAACCCTTATTTTAATTGAAGGATTAAACACTGCACCTTTTTGCTGCAGTCTTGACAAAAAGCGTTCATCTTCGAGGATCTCTAGATCAGCGGGAGGCATTCAGGGTCGAGAAGTCTCTCGGTAAAGAAAGAAGCAGCCTCGAGCTCGTGGGCGGGGGGGTGTTCTTCAGGCCGCGTTACCACGAGAACGTTGAATCACAACGGAGCGCCGTCTCTCGTGGCGTCTCCTCGCCTCAGGACAATAGCCAGGACGGTCTGTGGTTTCATTTGGGCGGCCGAGGCTGAATTCAGAGTTCTTGTGTTAAGACAATCGAACAGAATCCTCTGATAGAGAGCTGCAGGAACGAGTCAGCGTTTTTTAACCTCCGGTTCCCGGTCTTGAAGTCGATGGGCTTTTGGTCGGTTGACCGATATAAAGTCTGTGGTTAGCGCAAGATTAGATAAGAACATTCTGTTAATCTAAAATGCATCAGTAGATGCCCTTCCTGTGAATTTTTAAAGCTTTAGCACGCCTTGAAAAAGGCGGTTGATAAAGGTGGAGAAGATTATCTTGCTGAACATTTGTTATTTTCTGCAATAATCCAGAGGAAAAATCCCATCGGCTTTTTGTCTCGGGAAGCAGTGTAATGCCAACTTCCTGGTTGGACTAAGACCACACGTCACGCTTCTGATGCATCTGTTCATGAAGTCAATTGAGGTCCGATGCAGAGTATTTCTTGGAGGATAAAGTCATTAAGCCGGTTGATGTGTGTTATCAATGGATTTTCATGCAAAGCGCTAACGCAAAAATAATAACCACGCTTGATCCGTTACACTCTTTTCCATGTGTGTGTGTGTGTGTTGTGCTGCGGTGTCATTGTTTATGAATAAAACTCTTGCAGCATGAGGTGGCTTAAGGAGGAAAAGGCCATTTGACTGGGAACAGTTTGTTGAAGGGGAGCTCCGGCGTTAGGAGGCAGCACCGTGAAACACGGAATAAAAAAAACTCTAACGACTCGCTGATTGCCTAAAAAGCTGCTCAAGTTCATTTTCTACCCAAGAAGAACCATTTAGTTTTGTGCTGATGAGCCTACTCTTCAAAAAACACTATTGTAAAAATACGATTTTGTTATCTACTTGGCTTAATGTGGGAACATTGTTATTTTCGTGTTTCTGTCGAACCTCTTCCTGCTCATCCGAGTGACGTGCGCCGACTCATTTAGTCACATCCGGTCTACAAACCGACACGATGGAATATCAAGTCATATCTTAGCCCTCGTGACAGTGCTTCAAAATTCACCACCTCCGTCTAAAATAAACCAGGAAACAAATCATAATAATAACAAAACTTTCACAAACTTGAGATAGCAAAACATCCAAACTGATATCTCTCTCTATGTTCATTGTACTTACACATGAAAATAAGGAGGAAATAAGAGGAAAATTCATTTGTATAAAAAAAAGAAGAAAAAAGAACACAACTCCAGTGTTTACCTTTCGCCGTAGTGTATGTTTGCTCGTTTACAACAGGAAGCTAGAATGTATAGGGCTACAAAATTAAAGTCTGTCTGACTCATTACTGAGCCCAAAGTGTTTCTCCCTCAGTAGTAGGTTCTGGGTGTGACGAGGGTAGTGTCCGAGTCCGGGACCCGTCCGCGGAGTAAGTCTTTGTAGTGAGAGGCGTTCGGACTTCCAGACCGTCAACACAGTGAGATTAAAAATGACGATCCGACCAGTCTCTGAAAAAAACTCTGCCAACGGGCTCACGGCTCCTTCAAAGCATCCAATTGGTGTGCAAAACCCCACCTTCACACTTATAATCCAGGTATGGTCCAAATGGAAAAATAGAAACAGCCACCATCTTTTCAGGTCTTCAATTAAAACCAAAATGTTTGAGTGAAAATCGTCTTATGTCACTCGACGGGCACGCTGTGGCTCCTCGGCTCTCACACACGTGTGTGAGCCATTCAAACACTGACAATAACAGTGCTACCAACTATGTTTATAGACGTACACACGTACACACACACACACACACACACACACACACACACACACACACACACACACACACACACACACACACACACACACACACACACACACACACACACACACACACACACACACACACACACACACACACACACACACACACACACACACACACACACACACACACACACACACACACACACACACACACACAGCCTTATTGCCTCATATTTAGGGAAGACCCTTCCCACAGTTCAGTGATTCACATAAGAAAAAGAGAATACTCCTGCACACCCAGTTTGCACTTTGCAGCTCGTTCAGAGAGCTCCGCCCCTGAAGCGCAGACCCCTCCCCAGCTGTGACCTCCGACCTCTGCGGCCCACCTCTATCCGTGTGCAGGAGTATTCTGATCCATCTGAACCTGCGTACGCGCTGCCCCCTCCGCGATCTGGAGGGCTCGTTGTCGCGCGTCTCATCTCATCCGGTTCTGCCTCATCAGGGGGACGATGCAGGACGGCGGACCCGCCTTCGTCAGGAAGGGGTGTTTGAGAAGCTCGTTGGCCGAGGCCCTCTGGGCCGGGTCTCGCACCAGCATCCTGTCCAGGAAGCCCTTGAGCAGAGGGGAGACCTGGGAGAGGAGAGAAAAACATCCAGGTGTTCATAACACTATTCTGTGGGTTGTAAAATGGTACTCCATAGGGAAGAGGAAGAAGTCAATCAACTTACTGGGAGAGTTTTAAGCCAACACCAGAGATTTGTCTTTTTAAACCGCCCCCCCCCCTATGTTTTGCACTTCTCCTGCAAACTGCATTTCAACACACACAGACCCACACAGCCTCCACTTTCCCTTTCACTTGCTTAAAAGGATCCTCTGTACCCGTCTCAGCCAAACACTTTTCCATGGCCACTTTCATAGTGCATTTACAAATTGAATCTGAAAGCAGTCGTCAGGATGTGGTGCTGGGATCTGTGCGAGGGCCGAGTTCACCTCTGTAATCGCTGCTCAAAGAAGCCCATGAAGAGGAACTCTATAAAAGGTTACATATTACTCAACACTACCTTAATGGATTGTGCCACTTCTAAAGTGCTGCAATAAAAGGAAATTACAAGGGCTTTAAATCAACCCTGTAGGTTGGCTCCAAGTTATAAATAAAAAAAACATCTTTCTGTGGATTTGATTTTGCGACGGTTTAATTACATTCCTGACATTTGCTAATGGTGCTGCACACAAACTGCACTGGCAAACTCGAGCCGTCTGGTTTTGTACCTTGTGCAGGTTCTTCAGTTTGGGGGGCAGGTTGTCTCGGATCATCTTCATGGCTTTGAGCGGCGGCTCGTTGAAGTACGGCGGCTCCCCGTCCACCATCTCTATGACCATGATACCCAGAGACCAGATGTCCACCTGGATGGACAACGAGCAGAACAGATGTGACGTTTAGATGTTCACAGAACACAGAGCAGTACAATCCTTGAGGGAAGTGGGCGCAGTACCTCCGGCCCATAAGGCAGCCTGGATATGAGCTCTGGTGCCATCCAGTAGGGGGTTCCCACCAGAGACTTCCTTCTTTGTACTTCTTTAGACACCTGGGCACAGAACCCAAAGTCTGACAGCTTCACCTGGAGGCCGAGAGAGGCAGGAAGAGATGGATGAGGAGGAGAAACGGAGGAAATGTCACCATCATTTTTCACACAGAACACGGTGACAAAGTGTTTTTAACATCCCATTTGTGTATGTGAGGTTGGAGAACTACAATAGTTCTCTGCATCTACTTGATGTATATAAATTAATGCTTTCTAAAACTGTCTTTTAGGTCAGGCCCCCTGAGATCCAATGTCTCAACTCTGTTTTACTACTCACACACAACCACCAAGCGGCTTTCAGATACACCAAACACACCCTGCTGACGAGAAACACTTCCCCCGCCGGTCCAAACCGCGAGCAGAGACTCAAAAACCAACCCAGCAGGAAGTCCTCCGCCTGAACTCAGGTCTTCTTCTCTGGTAAAAACTAAAACGATGATCTCTCAGTGTTGATATGTAAACTGTGACGAGAACGCAGACACGGCTCTTATTTTGCTTTGAGAGGCCCGTATGGCTCGTAGAACCTGCAGTACACGATGCGCCAGCTCCTTTCTTATCATAGAGTCGATCATATCAGAGAGTAAACTCGTTAGCAGCAACAGGAAGACGAGCCTGCAGGTGCTTCGTTTACCTGCCTCAGAGAACACAACAATGCAGAAGAAGCCCTTCAGTGTCACTGATAAAAACGTCAAACCACAAACACTCAACGACTATCATCAAAGACGCTGTGGTCGACACGGTGGCTCATCAAGTGGGACTTGCGCATAAAGGGTGTGTGTTGATGCAGGTGACACAGCAAAAAAAACGAAGAAACTACACCATCCCCGAAGATGAACTTGGTGAGACCAAAACAAGGAAATGAGCAGACTACGTGCGGGTTAATTAAGCCAACACATTATTGTGAGTTAGAAAGCGGAAAAAACTCAGAGAAAGTGTTGCTACGCACAGCTGAAACCTAATAGATGTGAGAGCGAAGCTTGGCTCTCCATCTGGGATCGACTGAAGGTGGTCAGTAGGATGTGGTCCGCTATGGAGAAAACTAAGGAGTTCACATTCCATGAATCGTTTACACAATAGGATATTACCAATGTGGACTAAGTCACGAGCTACGCCCGAGACGTTCAGCTAAATGTTCCATCGGCCTTGTTGAAATGGTCAAATGTGGTTGAAACTTTCGATCAGCAGAACCACACATCACACTAAGTACAAACTCAGACAGTGTGTGTGTGTGTGTGTGTGTGTGTCAATGCCCAGTTCCTTTTTGTTTGCCATGGTCTCACTGTGGTTTCATTTTCTGCAGAAAGCAGGAACTTGCTTGTCAACAAGCAGGAAGTGATTTGGCACCTGCCTTATTTCTATGGCAGCGGTAATGACAGGCACTTAGTTTCTGTTTTACAAACCTTTATTCTTGTAACACCCGGTGACTCCTGACAAACAAAACTGCTCGTCCTGCTATGACTAGTCCAGACGTCCGCAGAGAGACGGTGTCACATGCTGGTAAAGTGCTGCATCAGACTGTCGTGGTTCGACATGTAAAAGCAGATGCGCGATTGCTACCAATTGGAAAAGCATATTTGTCTTAGACCACGTACCGCGCACTCGTCACTTTTGCGTTGAGACTGGTCAGCTCAGACTTATTATCTCATTTTAAAGAGGGAGATTGTTGACCGCTTTATTGAGTCTTTAATGTCTTTCGCAAAAGGCTCTTCCTGCTTTAAAAAAAAAACTACGGATGGAGACTTTTCTTCAATGTTCTTTTAAAACCACCACGCAGTAATAGTTGCAGTTCACATCATTTTATCCTATGAATAGTTTGTGTGAAATTGGCGTAATTAGCCAAGAATAATTAAGTATACACATGTTTTGCTTCAGAGGGATACATTTAAGTGATGTCGTCCTTTTATGCAGTCCTTTGGTTCCCCTAATTTAGTTTGTCAGTTTATTTTAGATTTGTATCTTACCATATTATTTGTTTTGCCTCGATTCTCTGTAGAGCACTTTGTAAACTTGTTTTTTAAGGTGCTATATAAATAAAATGATTATTATTATTTAAAAAGAAGAAGAAGAAAAGCATTGTTGAGTAGGTGGTACATACACGGCCGTCGTGAGTGAGGAGGATGGAGTCACTCTTGATGTCTCTGTGGATCACGCCCTGTGTGTGGAGGACGGACAGAGCTTTGAGGACGGACAGACACACCGTGGCGATCTGCTCCTCGTTCATCCTGCGGAAGGAGGGAGACACCGGAGGGCTTTAGACTGTTGTGGTGGAATGCAACTAAGTACATTTGTTCATGTACTGAACCTTTTTTAGGCACTTGTACTCAACATGATTATTTTCTTTTTAATGGTACTTTTTACTTCTACTTTTTAGTCCATTACATTTATTTGACATCTTAAACTACTAGTTACTTTGCAGACTCAGATTAGCAATACAAAATATAAATCAACTAATAAATGGTGAAGGATTATTAGAGATTAGAATAACCAGCAGTACATACAGCAATCAAAATGAGCTTCACCTTACCATCTGCAATAATAAAGTGCTGAGCACATTTATGCACCACCAATTATATTCCGGTAACATAATATATACATCATTCTGAATTGATCCATTCTGCATAATGAGCTTTTTTTTTACTTGAGTAGTTAAAGTATATTTGAATATTTCTAATTATGTACTTTTATTATGACTTCTACTTAAAAAGTATTTCTACATTATGGTAATGCTACTTTTACTTATGGGCAATCTCTGAGTACTTCTTCCACAAATGATAGCGATAACACTGCCACCTCATGGTGAACACTTTTTTGTGGACATGGGATTTAATGAGTGACATTTAAAGCAGGATACAGAGTAATGGAGAGAATAAATTCCTTGAATGTGTTTTAATTCTAAATCTGTCCTTCTGTACACATTACATCTATTGCATCTGTCCATCCTGGAGAGGGATCCTCCTCTGTTGCTCTCCTGAAGGTTTCTTCCCTTTTTTTCCCCCTGAAGGGTTATTTGGGAGTTTTTCCTGATCCGATGTGAGGTTTTGGGGCAGGGATGTCTATGTGTACAGATTGTAAAGCACTCTGAGACACATTTGTAATTTGTGAAACTGGGCTATACAAATAAACTGAATTGAATAAAAATAAAGAAAAACATTTTCATTAAATAAAATGTATTATCTCATAATATATCGATGAATAACGGACTTGATTCACAAAAGAAATCCCACCTGGTGTGTGTCACAATGTCAGTGAGCGCTCCACCCTCCAGGAACTCCATGACGACCCAGAGCTCGTCTCCCACCAAGTAGCTGTTGTACATCTCCACCACGTTCTCATGGTGATAGTCCCGCATGATCACCACCTACAGTTACCATGGAAACAAAAAGACATGCATGTATATTTGCATTGGACCCACCAGATTGCATTGCTGGTAGAGAGTCTGTTGGTCGTGTGTCCGTCGGGTCGATGCCGTAATCGATCAACAAGCCTCGGAAACACTGGAGCCTGATGACTCGGCCGAGTCAAGTGTCTGGCACTCATCGAGTGATGTCGGAGTGAAAGTCACTTCTACTGACAACCATACAAACTGGTTCTATGCGGTGTTTAATTGTAATTCATTGGTTTGTTTGCTGTGCCACCGTCTTCATATTTCAAATGTGTGTAATGCACTTTTAAACTTCTAAATGTTAAAAATCGAATATTTACTTACACAAGAGAAAGGTAGCCGTGCTTTAATTGTGGCTTAAATGGATCGGCTTCTTACGTTATTGACTTCTTGTAGGATATTCTGACATGAACGTGATCATTTTTGTTTCTCATGTGTCTTTTACATTTTAGAGCTACATCCAAATAAACAAGACATATCACAGGGGCTGGGGGGTTTGAACACAATGAAAGAGAAAAGAGAACCTCAGAGTACATATTGATATGTAAACATGGCGTTCTTGCATTATTATGCTATTATACCATCAGTACATCAGTGGCATAAAATGCTCTTAAATGACAAACAGAGTAGTTATATTCATTTATGTAAATAGGGAAGAAAACATTGTAAAACACACCTCAATATAATATAGTCCAAAACAACTATAACCTCAACAGTAAAATATATATTTGAATTTAATGATCGACACTGGAACCAAGTTATTTACCCTAAAAAAAAGTATCTAGTACCAATACCCAGCCTAATCACATTATTCACTAGATAAAGATACCGTACCTCATTGAAGAGGAGTTCTCTGCGTTGTTGCTTCCTCAGGTCCATCTTCTTCACGGCGACCAGTTTCCCCGTGGTCTTCACTGTGGCGATACACACGATCCCAGTCGACCCCTCCCCTATCTTAATGTAGTGGTCCAGATAGGTCCGTGGATCGCCGGGATCCACCACCATCTGTAGTGCCGCTCTGAACTGCTCGTGGGAAACCCTCTGGGGCTCCTTCTGCGGCGAGCGGCCCTGGGGCGGAGCGCCCGAAGCCGGGGGCCCAGAGGGCAAAGGGGGGCGCGGGGCAGGAGCATTGGGGTGCTGGGTGTGAGGGTGCTGGGTGGCCTCAGGGGTCAGGCTGGGGTGGGAGGTGTGATGAGGATGCGGGTGGCTTATAGGGGGCTTGGAGTTGGAGGAGACTCGCGTGGAGCCGCCAGAGGGGCCGTTTTTAGGGGAAGAGTCCTGGTGTCGAACCGGCTGGAAGAAAGGAAACATCACAAACAAAACATAATTAATATAAAGTTAACTGTTTTCAAAAGTTGGACGCTGCAACAATTTCTAAATTTAAAACTTGCATCATTAAAAATATTGATTATAATATGGATTTTATCGTCTATTACACAATATGTCATTTCATTTAACAATGTTTTGTCACTAAAATCCATTAGGAGATGGAATCAAAATACTTCATCACATTAATGTAAAAATCATATGCAGTAAAACATTGACGCACACCCATTTCGAAAAATGACCTTCCATTGTCTATTAGAGATATTACAGCAGTTTAAATAGAAATGTTTTAATTTATTCTGCATGGAAAATACGGAAATCTCAACCTGGACCATAACAAGTGTGTTTTACTCAGCGTTGTCTTTTAATTACATCATTCTGTAAAGCACATTGGCACCAAGTTGTTCTGTTTTCTGAACTTGACATTATCACATAAGCACCACCAACAGCTTTCAGTGAACATAATGGTTTAATTATGACCGGAGAACAAAGAGCAAATTGATAAGATCTACTATCCATCAGCCCGCAGTTCAATTTGCACCCGTCTGCCTTTATCTCTCGGTCAATATCTTCCCTCACGCTGTTGTTTTTGTCCTTCCGCCTATCCTGGCTAACAGCCTGTCTGTCTCGGTTCATGCTGCCGTCCCCACCTGTCCTGTGGGGCTGCGTCCGCCCTCGCTGTCCGCCCTTGGGTAGGTGTTAAACGGCCGCGTGGACTGTTGGGCAGTCCTCATCACGCCCTCCGTCACTGGAAGGTTTGGGGTGCAGATGTTGGGTCCCGAGAGAGGCCTCTTGTCCCTGGGAGACTGAGGGCTGCTGTCCCGCACCGTGTAGCTGGACTTTGGCCGGAGGTCACTGGGTTGATCCCTGTGAGCCACCTGCTCCTGAAGAGAGGAAGGGTTTGGGTGACAGATGGAGGATTTATCCAGATGTGTGAAATAAATGAATACATAAATAAATAAATAAATGCATGACAGGAAACGTGGATAAAGATTACGTAAACAAGGACACAAACAACTACAGGGTGCTCAAATCTCTCATTTACTGCAAGCACACATCCGTGAGGGAAATACCAACACATGTAAGAGTGGTCTGGAAGATAATAACTGCAAAAAAGAAAGTCAGATGAATCCTTTGAACATAGAATTAGTAATCTCCCTACCTGACCCCGGTCCCGGTGCTCTCTGTCTCTATGAGGCGGAGGAGGAGGGCCGGAGCCCGGCCTGTGGGTGCGGCCGGGCTCTTGGCCCCGGGGCTGCTGCTGGGGGCGACCCTGGACTCCCTCCTCCCACTGAGGACGGGGCGCACGTGGACCCTGGCGGTGTTCACCTCCACTCTGGTGGTACTCCGGTCTGGGTTGGTCTCTGAGTGGCAGAGCGATGCAAAGGTCAGTGCAGGTACTTGGCCTGTTTGACAGAATCTCTGCGGTTGAACTACCTACCTGTCTGGGTGCGAGTAGTGTCGGTAGTGAGGGTCACCGTTCTCCTGCCCGCCCCCGGCTGAAGAGCTAGAGCCCTTGCGAGGCTGGATGGGGGGGCTGCCCCGTCGCAGGGAGTTGGAGCGAGTCACGGACATGGTGTCAAACTCATCCAGCAGCCAGGTCAGGGAGCCGTCCACGCCAACCTTGCTGCCACGTACAATTGTCTGGCGTGAAGAAAGTGAATAGTCAAGCCGATGAAAGACCTGAGGATTTTATTGATACGAATGCCTTTTTGAAATCAGCATATCTGTCTCACTCAGTTCCTTCAATGATTCCTGATCTATTTCCTGCGTGGAAAAAAAGTATGTCTACACCAGCTGTTCAACCTGACTTATTAAAAACTAGTTAGTGACCATGTTGTGGTAAACATTAAAACAATCTGGATAGCTTCAGTATCTGTTATTGAATTATAATCACAAACTGATAAACAATGTGTTACATTCAAGACATTATTGTCCTTTGCTAACAACTTGATTGTTGCTTAGACATCCTTTGGGTCGCCCCACCTTGCGCGGCTCTACAGTAGTGATGACGGTGGCGTCGATGAAGGGCTTGGGTCTTTTGGCCGTGTCTTCGATGAGCGAATGCCATTGCCGCGGCAACCCGACGAACTTCTGCTCCTGCTCGTCAAAGTCTGTGTGCACACGGTGCTCAAAGTTGGAGGGAGCGGAGATTTGGATGCGAGACTTTTTCTTTTTGGTGAACATGATGGCAGCTGCAGCCGAGCATCAGACCTGCAGTGAGGACAGAGGACAGAGGACAGAGGGCAGGGGACAGAGGGCAGAGGGCAAGGGACAGAGGGCAGGGGACAGAGGGCAGGGGACAGAGGGCAGAGGGCAAGGGACAGAGGGCAGGGGACAGAGGACAGGGGACAGGGGACAGGGTTAGCGGGAAACACTGTCAATCGTGGTATATGTAAAATAGCGCACATATAGATGCAGACAGGCACTGACAGCTTCAGAAAACATAATACAACACCTGTTCAAATATTATGAATCAGTATATAAGACTTAAGGCAAGCTGGATCGGGTTTTCAATCCAATGCGTGACCTTTAGCTGAAGGTCATTGGCATCCTCAACAATGGGCTCATTGCTGGACTCCCATTACTAATGACAGGACAAGTGCTCCTACTCGTGCATTTCCTAAAAACAACGCAATCAACGAGTCGTTTGCTCGTCATAACTTGAGGAGACGAGGGGGGTGGGCGGGGGAATCACAAGACTCATGGTAACAATCGTTGTTCAGTCATTAAATCAGCAAAGAAAGGTAGAAAATATAACCCTCTAGATGCCCCAATCCCATTTCTTTCACAGCTTAACGCATAATGTTACTCAGCGGGCTCCGTGTGGAGGTCAGTCTCTGCCATTTCATGTTCAGGACAGTTTGTTTTGGATTCTGAATACGGGCGTAGGGATGCCTCTGAGAGCGTTTCTAAACATACTGCCTGGTGACATTTCCCGTTAAAGAGAACTTTTAATTGAATGGCTTCAAAATGACTGGCATCCATGCTATGAATCCCAAACGAAGAAAGAGAGGTTAAAAGCTGGATAAAAAAGAGGAACGGTTGATAGTTTTACTGGTAGGGGTTTGCTGGAATGGCCACTTTAACCCGTGTACCGCTTTATTCATAAAACAAACAAGGAAGTACTCTAGGGTAGACTTGGGACGAGGGGAGAGCATTGGCCTTTGTTTAATAACAATAAAAGTAAAGTTCTTGAATAATTAAAAAATAGGCAGAAAGCGGAAGAAGAGAAGATGCGTGGTGGTGCTGTGAACGAGAGAAAAAAGGGTTTTCTCATCGGTTCACAGTGGTTACGTTCTAAAGCGCCAATAAACCAATAAACCATCAAACACTCAACAGAGGAGCCACTGCCTCGTATTGTTCTACAGGAAGTCAATAACAGCAACAAGTACATGGTCAAGCTGTCATCTAAATCAGTACGAGTAATGAGTAATACCATCGGCTGCCCGTGTGGTTAGCTGGATTAAAAAACAACGTTTACAAAGTTCCCTGTAAAGCTCGGCTCACGGTGTTTGGCCTGGGTGTAAATCGTCTCCCTCTCCACCACGCTGCTTTGTGGCTGGGCATCAAAAGAGACACTCCCAGAACTCAAACAGAGGCTCGCTGCTACAAGCAGAGCCAGGTCCCGCTGACCAACCAGAGGGGGCGGGAGGAGTGCTGGGGTCCCGTTCAGTTTAACCACAATCCTATCTTCTTGTTTTCCGACAAAACACTTCACCGAGAACAAAAAAGATACCGGGATGTGAGGACCAGAGGGTGAAATGACGAGCTGGGGGCACGAGGTAGAGGGCATGAGTCATCACAGTCTGCCGCGTTAATAAAGCCTTTCAAAGCAGGAGTGTTTGAAGTCTGGTACAACCCGCCCGAGAACACACTGAGAAAGTGAGGTTCGTGGCCAACAATGACTTCAACACAGCGCTGTGCTCAAAGCAGCCGTAAAGAAACGAGAACGCGTTGCTCGTACGGACGTTCATCTGCAGAGGCTTATTGAATGAGCATTGTTGCGCGTTGCAAAGCCAACAGGTCAGTGGAACAATACAGCTTCATTATTGGCTGTGCTTATGAATTACTTTCCGATGTCGTAGCTGTTTAACCACATGAGAAAATAAATCACAATGAATTTCAGGGACTTTTTCATAGTTAAAAGAGCAGCAACACGGTTATTATATTTGTGGTCACATTATTCCTCAAATATTTGGTGAATAAAGCAACATTTTAGCATGTTTTCTGGGGGGGTTTCCACAATAATTAGACTTTTTTTCAAATACATCCCATTTGATTATCCTCGAATGACGTAGTGCCGGTATCTTCAAAGTGGATGTTAAGTAACTGGATTTTAGAATCATTAGGGAAGTATCTCATAACCGCGAGGTTACAACACTGGTGATAAATTCTTCTTTCTTTTCATAATGAGTTGGGAGCAAAGGCCCACAAATGACATCTGAGGGGCCAATCAATGGATCTAAAGTCTGGGACGCACAGAGCGACGACCGGCTTATGAGAGGACGACACTAAATGGTGGTCAAAGAAATCACGTTACCTACAGAGCACAACATAAACCAATATGCCATGCACGCAATAATTAGCTCAACTATGGGCAAGAAAGGCCCCGTTATGGCTGTTGGTCGTATAACATCTCAGCAAACCGTATATATATATATATATATATATATATATATATATATATATATATATATATATATATATATATATATATCGGCACGTCCACGCGGTGATTGAGATCCACACCGAGCATCTCAGTCAGAGACAGCCGGCTGTGAACCGCGGACGGTTGTGGCTTTCAGATCCGGGGCTTTGTGGCGGCACCCGGACATATCTGGAGCTCTGAGCTCGAGCGGTTGAGAGTAAAAATAAACAAGATTTTAAATGATAAAGACATGATAAAGAAAAGTTAAACTGTAACTAAGGCTGTGTGGTAAACAGTGAACAGATTAAAGATTACAGATTACAGAGCTCTGACCTCAACAGGGATTGATTTGAGAAGGAACTTCAGTAGCTCGTGGCGTTTAGATGACTTGTTTGAAGTACAAATAAACACAACAGTGTGGGAGGGCAATAAGAGTTTGGGTGTGCACTTCTGTGGATGATAAATGCACATGAAGAGGTCAGGATGTAATACCTAGAGGTCAACCGAGAGGGATCTTTTAAACGGCAATAATATAACGACCTATTGCAGCAAAGAATCTTTGACTGTATTACAGACTGTACCGACTGGATAACCGTTAAACTGACCAACATAATTACATCTGGGTCAGTGAACATCACACTCAAAGTAATCAATAGTCAATCCGGAACACAACGTCAAAATAACCATTAACAAGTCCACTGAAGATTGATATTTTTGAAAGAGTGTAGTGAAGTCTTATGACGACCTTTACTTCTCTTCGCTACTTTTGTATTTACACTGTATGTAATCAAGAATTTGTTTCCTCTGCATTAAATCATTATTTAACACCCGGAAGAGTGATTTGATGCATCATCATCTCTGGAATAGGTTCTTCTCATTTACAGTTTTTAATGGAGTGGGTAGATCTGGCGTAGTCTCCATTAAACGTAATTCAAAGTCTGTTGTGTATTTTCGCTTTTTGTATTTATAGTTTGTAAAATGTGCTTTTAACTCTTCAAACATTACAGTTAAACAACCTGTTCAGCCAAGCACACTACTGAAAATGATTTGTGTCTAGAGATTGTGATTCATTTTGTTTCTATATAAAATAGTTATCAAAATGCACAACAAAGGTTTATAATATATTTATATATACTACTATTCGGAGGAACAGGTGAGATGCAGGCATGAAACCAAGGAGAGTGATTAGGAGCTGCAGCAAGTGTATGGCCACTCCCATATGTCCAACACCTTGAAACAGGAAGTGCTGCGTGAGAACCACGGCGTCAGGAGGCCTCACCACGCAAACATTCAGTTCATAAACATGCACTTATAGAAATTCACAGAAACAGACTGAAACAACAACGGGCTCAGAGGGCAAAGTTCAGTCAGTTGACAGCTGACCAAACAATAGTTTTGCTCAGGGTTGATTTCACTTCTCTGCATGTTCAGTTCCTCACAGAACAAAATAAAACAGTGAGGCGTGACGATGCAATGAGTGCCTCCACGGACTATAAATCCTGCTCTGAAAATGGGACATGGCTTTGGACAGAACAAAATATTTGAACCCGTGGATAAGAACAGTAGCAGAGTCGAACTAGAAGCTATAAAAAGACCCCTCCTCTCCACGAGCAAAACAAGCAACCCCTCCCTGAACACAGCAGCCACTTTCGTGATAGCGTCCCTCTGGTTTTACCCTCCCTCCCACTCAATATCCATCACTACCCCACTACCTTGCCCACTAATCCCCTCTCTTTCTGCTCTCCCCCCCTTCTTAATCCCTCCCTCCCTCCCCCGCCCGGCCTCAGCCTGTCCCCATATGCCTGGCCGACCAGTGAGAAGGCCTGTCCGTTCTGCGGGGCCAGAGCCAGGCTGATACACCCTGGATGAAGCTGCTGCCCTCTGGCCTGGTTCAAGTACTGCACATGGGTGGTCCACGCGCGGGGGACCACACCGTCAGTCACAACAGCATTTAGCTGTAATGATGAGGTCAGGGATGAAACCGGTCTCAATTGCAACCGAATTTATAAGGGTGCTGAATTAGAACGGGCACTCGGTAGAGCGAATACCTTCGCCACAGGCACTTTTTTGGTACCTTTTCATGACCTTGACCTTTGACCCGATCGATCCCAAAATCTAATCAAATAGTTCCCGGCTAATAACCAATCATCCCACCATATTTCATGCGATTCGGTTTAATACTTTTTGAGTTATGCAAATAACACGTATACAAATAAATACACAGCGATCAAAACATAACCTTCCGATCCCAGTGGTGACCTCACATCAAGTGCGTTACCAGTAATAACCCTCTCATCACTTCCACCCGGTCATACACTGAGCAAAGGAACACTGACAACGCCTCGCCAAAGAGCGTGCATCACACATGTCCTCCTTCCTCTCTAATGACTTCATGTCTGCGGCTACGAGCCACACCAGCCGTGCAGAACCACCATCCTAAGAAAACATGGCGCAACACTCAGACAATATAAACACACTTCAGGAGCCAAAAATAAATCTTTATGATGATTCATGACACACTCATTTGAGGATTTGATTTTCTCCTCCCATCATATAACAAGGTAAATAAACCTGTGTAATTACTTTTCTAGCTCGCAGATGATTCATAAGGACCACCAGTCCTGCTCTTGTTAAGCAAATCATTCTTCCATATAAAAACACAATATTTACAAAATAAATAAAAAGTCATGGACTGAATACTGATACTTCACTATTCTGAGCACTTCTTTCAGTTACCACAAGTTGGAACATGTAATACGTGTCTTTTGTCCACTGCAACACTCTCATGTATCCAGAATAACGTTAATGCATAGAGTCCCTCTCGTTCACATACGGACCACAATTGACCTGCTGTGTGCAGGTTACTATTGTTGTGGTGTTCTTACATTAGCTTGCTCCGGCTGCATCAGGGATGATAATTAATAGCCTGTTCTCTCACTAGCACACACACACGCACACACACGCACACAGTGAACACAGTGAACACAGTGAACACTTTGGGACTGTGGTGCTCTGACAACCATCAGCCTGCTCGCAGGGAAGGATACGTGTACTGAAGTCAAATTTTAAGGTCCTTGTACTAGAGGGATTTCCAATGCAGAAATGTTACCAAGAACAGTGCCTTTTCACATTGATGTATTCCTAACAAAACTGTGCATGTGCGACAATCTGAGCCTCAATATAAGACAACATATGCCTGCTAACATCTGACTGATATAATAGTAAATTAGGAAGCTAAAGCACAGAGCTGGTGGCTGCACTTATTTATGTTCACATGGCATAATAGTAAGATTAGCAGGATGGTGCAGTTTCATGGAGATGTCAACTGGAACAGGTAAACAACAGCTTTCTGTCATTTCATCAGAGCACATACATACAAGACAATCTGGTCAAAGCAGAATATCATACAGTTATAAAGTAGAATCCATAAATGTATGATAGGAGTCCTCACAGTTTGTGTAAACAGGACAGGATATATTTCATTTAAGGACAGCATTTCGCATCAGGGGACTCTAGACTCATAGCGGATGAAGCAAACCCCCAAATATGTTGAATGTTTATAATTTGAAGGACCCACGATAATATTATGTGTGCATATGTGAGCTCTTAGTATAATCTGTAAAGATGATTCTCAATGAAGAGCAGCCTGCAATCATGGGACTGAAGTCAAGTGACACAATTGAGGACTTTTGACTAAATTATTTTCAGTGAATCACAAAAAGCAAAAAAATTACCAACCGTAGTAATCTATAATCTACGTAATCATATATAACAATTTACAGTGTCCTTGTCTCAGACTAAGGACACCAGCATGCTCTATTAAATAACATTAAATGCACGAACAAACTTCTTGCAGAGATGAACGCCCCCCTTCCACAAGTGTCACCACTTGTGCAAAGAGAGACAGGCGCCCGATCCAACAGCTGTGGAGCAGTCAGGACCAGAGACAGGCTGGACTGGCGAGAGGAGAGCCGACAGCTCCCAGCAGCCCAACGGGCTGACACACGGATCGTTCGTTGCTCCCCTCCCTTTACACAATAAAGGTATTATGCCTCTCCCTTGACTCAGCTAATCCATGCTGTGAGATTGTAACAACAGCGTTGTGTTGTTGTGGCCCCGGTTACCTTCCGCCCGGTGCAAGTCGCGCGACGTTCACCTGAAGTTGTAACAACTCGGCACGAGGTGGAAAAGTAGCCATTTCCTCTCGGGATAACTCACTTTTAGTCACAGGTCTGGTGACTTACGTTACGATCCACCTGATCTCATGTCGGAAAAGCAGCTGCGGAAGCACTCGGGGAAGAAGAGGGAAAAGAAAAGATCCGGACTCCCTGCAGCAACAAAGTTGTTTCCGCGAAGGAATCAAACTCCCTCGTCGTTACGTCTTCGTGGAAGAAAACGGAGCCGGTGACCGATAACCACGGTTGGCGTGTACTCAAATAAGTAAACGCGAGTATATTTTAACACAGAAACGCATCGCAGCTGCACATACACAGCGTGTCGCATGCCTATGGTTTCAGCTAAACGCGGCCCAGTATCATGACGTCACGGAGGGAGGGGCTCATTAGCGCGGGACTATTAGCCACTTAACGACCTGTCAGAAACAGGAAAGTTAAATAACTCACTCTGTGGTGGAACTGTAATATAGTGACGGAATGTAATCAATTACATTTACTACAAACTTGATTGTTTCCATTTAATGCTACTTCTACATCTCAGAGGTAAATATTGTACTTTCCTCTACTACATGTATCTGACATCAGTAGTTACGTTGCGGAATCAAATTAATACAACAAAATACTTTAGCAATTTTAGCAAGAAAATGATTAATTATCAAAAGAGTTGCTGATAGCCTTTTCATGATAAACTAATTGATCCAGCTTTAGTTGATTTGCTTGCAATGCATTAGTTGAGTCAAACTTAATATACTGATCCAATAAAACTGTAGACTGCCTATTACTATTGAGGCAGTACTATCGATTCAATAGTAAACACACGAATGGCCCAAAAACATATAGTAAGTCAATACTTGCATTGAGCGATTATGAGTATCACTGAGGAAAATAAAAAGGCGAGGATGCTTCTTTTGTTGCATCTTCGGTAAATCATTAAGGTTAATGAGGACGTGGTTATTTTATAACAAAGCTTTTACGTGACAACATGAGTCACTTTGTGGCACAGCAGGTCCTGACAATAAGGCTCAAGTCATTACAATTTATAGCTCCATAAAGGCAGGCTGCTGTGAAATGCAATGTCTGCCTGCTAATGTAAACAGATCCATCAGCAGCGACAGGACACAGGACACAGATATAGAGCCACGCTGAATGCCCACACACATTTTAACCACAACAAACCTTTTGGCAACACCGACGACGGAACCGCGTCAAATATTGACACACATTGTAAAAATGTAAAAATGATAACATAACTATTCTTCTACATTTTATGCCAGTGACTTCCAAAATATAAAAAAAGAGTTCATAAATGTTACTGGACACTGATCTACCACAAGCATATAATTACATTGTATGTATATATTTATAATATTATATATTTTTTATATTTATTGTATTTGTATAAGCACTGATGGAAGGATCCTGAGAAGAAAAAATATAATTAAGAACGACTGCTTTGCTATGATCTTTGTTGTGTATGTGACAAGAAACTGGAAACTTTTAAGAATGTCTTGTAATATCTAACACTACAAACATCACCAAAGATATTTCAGCCTAACGTAAGGAAATGACCAACTGAACGAATATGCAAGGTGCTTTAAAATGTAATCAGTACCTGCCATACTATTTCATCAGAAGGTAGCAATTTAACATCAACAGTTACATTTTAAACTATAATAGTAAACTTTTTTATTAAAACCAGCCGTGAAACATGTCTATTTGTCTTATTATCCATCATCTACTATCTGACAGACTCCACGTTGTCAGCTTAAAATAAGGAAAAGGCTTGTTGACATTCCTTTGAAAGTTAAAATACAGCAGGAACAAGTCCACTCAACGTATCGGAGCCAGACAACACACAGAGCGGCCAATCCCCAGGCCTCGTTCAAACAAAGCAGCGCAGTGTTGCAGCCAATGACGGACGACTTCCAGGAGCAGGTTGTGGAATGTGGAAAGGTCAATGATAAAGAGAGCGCGATATAGATCACACAAGCCCGTACATGCACGCACGCACACACACGCACACACACACACACACACACACACACTGCTCTGAGAGTATGCTCAGCTGCAAGCTGAACTTTTCATTTTTTTTTATCTACCAGGACAAGCATTCAAACACTCTCTGACAATATGATCCAAACATTTGGAGGTATGTGGTTTTCACTGGAAAGGAAGGGAATACTAAAGTTCAAGTATCTCAAATTTGTACTTGGGCACAGCCTTCCGTATGTAAATGTTCTTGCACTCCACCACCGGTCCTGGTCTACTGTTGCCATAACTTGTTGGTGCCCCATAAACACGATACAGCACAATGTCAGCGAGGTGGTGTTAAGCCTCAATCACACAGTACAACACATGATTCATGATTCAGTAGAGTGCTATCATTACATGGTGATGGCACCCTGTCGAAAAATGGAGACAATGAGGTAATGTCGTTGTGAAGCAAGGTCAAACATCCCCCCCCCCCCATCACTAGTCCCGTCACCACTGTGTCAGCTGAGAGGAGATGTACCGTTTGCTGCTCTGCCAAATACAGCATTAGAACGGTGACTGTTATTCAGAGTTAAGTTATTGTAATCAGATGCTGGTGAAATACACCAACTGTAGAAATATGTGGGAAGTGATTGTGATTCTTCTTCCACCACTGCGGCGTGCATGAGCAAGTGGAAGCCATGGAAAACAAATATTCAACATTTGGACATGTTTATGCCAAATATTCTGGCTGCATTCAGTTGTTTTGTCAGACTGTTTTGGGCTAAACTGGAGAAATCTACCATTTCCTAAAAAAGTATTCTTAAAGGGGGGGGGGTGGATTAATCTTCAAGATTTCTTTAGAGCACTTAGAGTGGTGCCTGATTAGATCGAACATACTTATTTATAGACCAAGTGCTGCAACAAGTCTTGCCTCGGTCATCCTGATTATTCCAGAGAAAACAATAACCAAATAAAACAGCATTCGCCCGTCCCACTAAAACACGCATCTATGAACATTGCAACTTCTCTAATCCAGTCGAGGTGAAACCAGGCCACCATCCAGAACTGTCTTTGTGTTGTGTTTGTGAAGCTTCCATTTCATTGGGAACGTGCAGGCCCATGCTTGATTTTTTGCCGTCCGAGATTTAAAAACTGCACACGCAAACAAGAACAAAACTCCTTCCGCTGTTGCTGTGTGAAAAGTAAAAAAAAAAAACACACAAAAAACACTATGGAAGCAACGGTAGATTAATTAGTAATTAATCCGACGAGGTCACCCTCCTTCTCCCTACCTCCATCTGCCTGATGGATCATGCAGGTCTGGATCGTGGTCCATGCCTACAACTACTAACTATTCATACACCGTCATACTCATTGTGTTGTAACTCTGTAATGATTCCTTCTGTACACATGACATCTTTTGTTTCTGTCCATCCTGGAGAGGGATCCTCCTACGTTGCTCTCCTGAAGGGTTCTTCCTTTTTTCCCCTGTGAAAGGGTTGTTTCTATTTTTTGGGAGTTTTTCTTGATCCGATGTGAGGTCCTGGGACAGGGATGTCTATGTGTAGAAACTGTAAAACCCTCTGAGAAAAAAATTGTAATACAAAATTAACTGAATTTAATGGAATAAGTAGATGAGTAAAGATTTCATGTCACCTGCCAGGGACTAAGATTACATGACATTCCATATTTCTATTGTCTGCTACCACGAGTTGTTTAAAAGTACCATGTGCTCTATATATATTTCAGAAGTGGCAGTGGTTGTCAGTGACCTACCACAGGGACGGGTGAAGTAGAAAATGCATTTCAGACCCTGTATCTGTGAATTATTTTCTTGATTCAAATAATCTATATAAAAAAATTAAATTGTTTCAAAATTCACAATCAAAAGTATGATACGACAGCAACAATAGAAAAGTTGAGCAAAAGGTTTCTTTTGAGTTTTCTTTTTCACAACACCTGAAAACCAGGAAAAAGTGGTTGAAACGGATTCTCAGAAGTGGGTTATTGTTATAAAAAAATATTGTATTCATGCGGTGTGCTTGCCTCCGTTACTGAGCACCTAGAAGGCTGTGTTGACATTGGCTACTGCAGTCATTCCTGAGAGGATTTGATTTCCTCTAGGGCAATAAGCCTGGCCTATTCTCCCTGTTCAGGGAAGAAGCCAAACGCAAAGTCTGTATGACCCACCTCGGGGTTTTAAATGTGTCAGTCAGCTTAGCAACACTCACTCTCTGGACCCTTTTACACACCTTTTTATAGTTGTTCTTATAGATTTCTCTTATTTCTAATAATATAAATGTGCCACACCGTTCCTCAAACGTGCAGGCTAATGCGTCTGGTTGCTAATAAGATCGGTCACAGCCTCTAGCTGCCGCCGCGTATGTCGATACGAAAGCTGTTTGGAGTTCATGGGAGATTCCTAAACAGCATCTGTGTTTGTCTTTCTAACGGTTCTTTATTGTCTCTGACTTCACAACTTCACTTTTTCACTGTGATCCCCTCATCTTCTCCAAATCTTGGCTGACTATCAACAACAACAAACACACAAAACCTGCTTCCAATGAAGATACCTTTGGCAAGAGTGGATTCCAGGCGTTGCTGTTGTACACGTTAATAGTCGAAGATCAGCAGGGCTTTCAAAATGTTATCATGATTGACAAATATGATTTTTGATTGTATGCCAATATTATGTAACGTAGAGATTACAGGAAATGAGTGATGAAACAATAATCCCCATCTGGACTCAAACCGGAGACGTTGCAGTTAACAGTCGGCGACTCGGCGCCGTTGCCCATAAACAACACTTTTTAATATATTTTTAATGAGTAGAATCAGCTGTTGCTGTTCAGGGCTCTAACAATCAAATATTTCTTCGCACCCAAACTTTTAGGACATGAACAATCTACAATCAATCATGAACAAGTTATTTTTTGAGAACTAGTTGAAGTGTTGTGAGAAGTGCATTCTGCAGCCTCCAGGCTACCACAGGTCCCTTCACTGTTACTACTAGGGATGGGGAACGTTAGAATTCTATCGTAAATAATATAGGTATTGCTTAGAGGTCTGGTTCCTTATCCATACTCTTATTGGTTCTTTTGAATTATTTTGAGAGGGTAAATTATCCATATGTAAACTAATAGTCTTTCTTGAACAGGGGGAGAGAGCTGGGTAATGACGACAGCCTCAGTCTGCAAAAAGTTCCAAATCCTTAAAACACATACGCAGCGGAAAAATGTAGCCGAGTAACACACTTTCATCGATTATCCTGTTCTTCTGATCAAACTCTGTATGACATCACTAACGTTACCTGCAGTGGACGAGGACAGACAAACAGTTATCAGTTAGCATTTATGCAGATTGATGTTATGCTTGTTGGCTACATGTTGTGATAAAGTCCTGCCGTGAGGGTTTTACTGACTTAAATAACAAAGACAGTTCTCACACTGTACCGAGTAAAGCACACCCCGGCCCTTGTGCAAAGACAGATGCAGGAGGTTTAAGACTCTGCTTTGGGTATCTGAGTATTTAATATCTTAATGCTTATCGATTACTGGATAGCAGGGAGGGAAACAAGAAGTGAAACCTCCAGTTATACGGGGTGAAAGATTAATAATACTATTTAAGCCCTAGTCACACAGTTGCAATGCAGATGGTCTAGCCAGCATCCCCACTAGTCTAAATTCCTATTTTTTAGCAATATAAAAAACACATGCAGCACACAGCAGTCAATCTAAATGTTTCCACAATAAGCCCATCCCTCACTTTGAGTGTCTCACACACACACACACACACACACACACACACACACACACACACACACACACACACACACACACACACACACACACACACACACACACACACACACACACACACACACACACACACACACAGTTATTAACATATTTGTATTGCATTAGACTTTTTACAAATCAAAAACTTAAATAAAGTTATCATTAAATCCCCTGGCATAAATAAAATTTAAATATTTTTAAAAATATCAACATTGTCTGTTTTTGTTTAATTTCTTACGTGATCATACCTGTGAATTTTAAATCAGGCAACATTTTTACTTCCCCTCCATGATAGCGAGCGTGACAGCTTTTTCAATTCCCTTGAGTGAGGATATTCACGACAATTATCCCATTGACGAAACTTCACGGCAAAAAATGTAGGACGTTTTTTGGTGCAGTTCCTAAAAGAATCATGAACATGCCAGTTTCCAATGAGCTTATAACCTTGTCTTACAAATACTTAACTTTTTAAACTGTCACAGATGATCTAATTTGTCATCTGAACTGTATCCTGGGTGATTTTGTCAGCTGACACCCAGTTCCTTCCTGACAGTTATCCTGGCTGAATAACTTACGGAGCATGACGTGGTGATGGGGGATGATGCTGATAAGGGTGCTCACTGCTGAGGTATGGCTGTGAGTATGTGAGAGAGGAAAGTGACCCCTCCATACAGCTCTGGCATCCCAGGAATGTGTGGTGTGCCCAGCACAAATCACACAACCTTGCTGATTATCTAACTGCACGCACAATCTCTTTCCCACTCACTTATGCATACATATATGAATAACACAAATACATGAATGCCAGCTGAGGGGGAAAGGAGGGGGGGAAACCACATTAAATAGACCAAAAGAGAGGAGAAAGGACTTGGGCAATAAAAAAAAGTGGGGTCATGGAGGGGAGAGAGCAAGTTAATCAAATCTCCGACAGACAATATCCTCTCTTTCCTCCTTCAGTCTGGCCAGAAACACACACCAGCTTTAGCGGAGAAAATTAAAGTTTACCACGTTTGTGCCCAGTTAAAGTAACATGCACATTGTAATAGCATTTATCAGTGGTATAAGATCCTATACTTAGTAAAAGTACTAATACCACACTAGGAAAACAGTCCATTACCAGTAAGATTCTTACATTCAAAACAGTAATTACTTAAGAGTATCAGCAAAGGGTACTAAGGGTAAAATAAAAAATGATTGTGCAGTAAAATGTGTGTTTTGCTATTATATATCATGTTTAAAAAAAAAAAAAAAAAAAAAATATATATATATATATATATATATATATATATATATATATATATATTACTGTTGAGTCAATATGTACGTTGCACTCCTTTATATCTTGTTGGTTAGTTTATCCGACAGCAAGCATCATTTCTATAAGATCACCATATGTGTGTAGAGTGTCTGCCCGGTAGGAATCACTTATCACAACAAACACACACTATACACTTCTCATGAGTTTACGAAAACAGCCCTCCTTCCAGCTTTGTGACGATGCATTTTCCCCCCAAAGTTTTTAATAAGTTTACGGCCACTCGACAGGAAACTTTAAAACCTAAAAAGTAACTTACGCTGCAGTGCTTCGCGATAACTAGCAGACAGATGAGAAACATATCCAATGTTATCAGGAAGAGCTTTTCTCCTGGATCTGCACTCAGCCGTCCATCGAGCCCAGAGTCTGAGCATCGAAGCGCAGCCCTGCCGCACGATTAGCTCGGTTATGCGTCCACAGCTGCGGCTTTTAATTGTTGAACAACTTTCACAAGTGGCTCAAAGCCGTGTAACGTGGCTATACCGTAAAAGCCAACAGCGGTCCACCTCCCGTTCGCAGTGAGGTTTTCCTCAGACGACATCGGGAGGGACCAGACCAAAGGAGGTGTCCCTGCGGTCCCCTCAAAACCCAGACTTGAAAGCAGCTAGCGTTAGCCGCCGTTAGCTACTGGACGGGGAGCGGAGACGCGCCTCAAGCTAGCGCGCAGTTAACTACAACTATTGAATAAAAATGTCGCTACTCACCCGAAAACTCGCGTGGGATTTTTTTTTTATGCCGCCAACCCGGTGTGGAAATAAACTTCCCTTTATTTCAGAGAGCAGAAGAGGGGCTAACTTTGGGCAAACTGAAGTATCACTTTCCCGACGCCATGTTTGGTTGAACAGGGAGGGGGAGGGGGGGGCTACATCCGGGAAATTACGGTAAAGCACCATGGCAACCGAGTCAGCTAAGGAGACGCGTTCTCGTGGAGCGGGGATTACGTTTTAGTGGAGGTTCCACATTTGCATTGTATAACATTTACAAACAGGTATTTTGCTAAATCATTTCTTCCACACAAAATATATATTTATCCAGTTAATGGGATCAGAACCAGCACTAGGGTGGTGGCCCCTCAAAATAATATAATATATAGAAATATATCTTCTAAAAAATATACATAATATGGGTATGTAAAAATATATATATTATACACAATTAAGAAGTTTTTACAGGGGAAAATAATATATACATGGTCCTCTGCTGCTACCCTTGGAAATGTTACAGTAACCGCAGGCTAGCTAGTTCATGCTTTAATTATTTAAGAAACTACACTTCAAATATTTGAACCTACAATCATATATCAGTATATATCTAGTTGTGGTATTTTTGCAGAAAATCGTTGGATTCATATTAGGACCGTGTACGTGGTTCACAAGATTATAAAAATAAACTTTACGTGGTCTCCTGATTGAGCAACTATGAAGTGAAAATCAAGAGGCTAGCTGTGAAGAACTTTGGCCTCTCGTAAACAATATCAAGGACACACCGTTTGTGTAGATATTACATTACATGTCATTTAGCAAACGCTTTTATCCAAAGCGACTTACAATAAGTGCATTCAACCATATGAATGCCAAGACAAAAATGTAACACCCGCAACAACCATTTGTACATTTTTAGAGTATTTCTTATATTAAATGGTTTATATTTAGAACATCGTCACGTTATCTCGTCTTATCAGAGATCATCCATTTCTGTAAAAGAACGTTTTGTGAGAATCTTTAAGCCATGTTTCCATACATTCAGCCAGTTCGGCTTTAAAAGTTCAATTCTCGCATTAAAAATCCATTTGAGAAGTCTTTGGCAGCGATAGCTCATTTGATATGCGTGTGAAAACTTTCTGCATCCCACTCTCGTCAGATCAAGACGTTCTTGTTCCTTGAGGTCTTTGGTTACATAATTAGTAATATGACATTTTGGGATATTGAGGAATAGTCCAGATTCTCATTACGAGGTCGTTATTGGACGCTTAGTCTATACTTCTGACCAGCTCAGAGGATTTTCTACTATTGTAGGAAGACACAGCTACTTCCTGCTTTCAGAACAATGACTGGAAACAGAAAACACTTTCAGGAGGGAAGAATAAACACAAAATAAAATTGATTTAGATTTTTTTTTTATTTTTTGTTGTTGAACAAAACAATTCTCCATCTCTATATCTGACACTGAAATGCAGAACTGAATGGGCATCAATCAGACAAAAAGCAAAAAGGTAAGCTATAATAATAAAAGTTCCAAAAGACGACTCTTACAAAAGCATGTTGTCCACTGCCGCTGAAACACCAGAGCATAAAACCAAATCGTTTAAACACTTTCTTGTCACTGTAGAAGCATAATACAAAAAGTAAAAAGGACAACTAAATATTGAAGACGGGTACTGATACTCTACTCACATCTGTGGCATAAATATCAAGACTTATTTTTATTCCTGTTAGCATTCCTTAGATCTGCTTAATAGAGGAGTTTCCACTTTAGGAGTCAAATGCATTATGAAGATGTGCCACAGGATTTTATAAAGCGTTTTTGAAAATCTAATTCCTCCAGGCGTGTTACAAAGCAGTTGTGGTCTAAGTACATGTGAACGTGGGAATGGTGGGCCGATCTTCGTCTTCCTGGCTCCGAGGGTGCGCTCAGTTGGCGTGCTGAACGGTGGAGAAGCAAAGCTTGAGGGTGTACGGGTAAGGACCGGCTGGAGGGAGAGGGAGAGAGACGGACGAGTGAGGCCTCAAGAAACAGCACCCGGAGAGGAAGTATTCTTCCTTTCCATTACGCCTGCTTTTGTAAACAGTTCCATTAATTTTGTTCTGGCTTTTTAGGCTGTAGTATAGACAACTAAATGAACAGAGCCCTGATTCATTTTAAATTAGACATTGAAATGTAATCTTCAAACCTGCAAACTCATGAGAGGGGGGGTTGCAGGTTACTTTTTTTGTCGTCGTTGCAACACCGTATCAACGTTGTTTGATGAAACGTCAAAGCCTTTACTACGGTAATTTTATTGTACCAACTACAAATCTAAATAATAAACAGTTCAAGAACAAGAGGTCCTCCGTTCTGACTAAGCTCTATAATAACAGTAATAACAAATATACATTATCATTATATACAATATGGTTAAAGTCCTTCATGAACCAACTTCCTTTTTTTGGCTACCAGGTTGTCACGATACTAACAATATAACTTCTATACGATACCTGCCATAAATAAGATACCAGAATTCAATACCATAATAGCAACATGATACCATAAATACGATACTGGTATAATTATCAATAATAGTAACAAATAAAACATCTGTATGGTAGCCTTGAGTCTGTTCTGCCTTTACCTGGGTGTCACGATAACATATCTATATGGTTCTTTTGACCAACTTTTTAAAGACTTAACAAATGGCAGTAATATTAGAATTAGCCTACAGCCAGATATTAATGAAACTACATGGAGCCATCATAGCATTGGTTATACACTATGCGGTCTTTTATCTGGATCTGAACAGAGGATACACAGCGCCTTCAGTATGAGCAGCTGTAGAGTTACAGAACTTTACAGACCGTTTGCATTGGAGACAAAGAACTTAAACATTTCACTTCTGGCATCTTCTTTTTTTAACCGAAGACGGTCTGAAAAGCTCTGCCGCTTCACGCCACTCGCTGTGCGAGCTGCGCAGCGTGTGCAGACATCTTGACATGGATCATCGCTCACCCTCTTTTAATTATATATCGATATAAAAAAATATGCTAAATCATAGTCGTTTTTAAAGTACGGATACCGTGTTAGCATCGATACACCGTGCAACATGACGGCAGTAGTAACATTCAAGCTAACCCGAACCCCCCAAACGTTGTCGACATCTTAACGCTGATTGGCGAGACGCGACACGTTCCATCAAAGATGTTTTATTGCGAAATCACCTCGTCAGATTTTCTCCACGTCTCACTGCAATCAACAAAAACTCTTTGAAGCTACACGACTCACATTTTTTATTTCAAAACGGCGAATTTCAACGAACGGTTTGCAGGTATGAATCTAGAGCTGTATTACAATCTAGTGCTGTACTACAATTCAGAGGCACACATTGTCCTTTTCAAAACATTATCAACGCTATATGGTGATGTAGGTAATGTACCTCAAACTACAACAACAACAGAATTCATGAAAACATTCGTTGGTGTCTTACCCGTACCTGCATTTTTCATCTGGAAGTGGTTCATCAAGGCCAGGGCCTCCATGGCATCATTGATCGACTCCCACTCCAGCAGACCGGAGGCACTGCGGTCGCTGGGGGCTGCGCCACCTGGTGGTTAGGTGTCACAATTACACCACCCATTCAAGATGCAAAACTATATCCATGTGAAGTGCTTTGCTACTGCAATCAAACTTAACAAAAGCACATCCCCATTAAGCAGAATCACTTACTCTTTCCCGTGAACATTTTGACGTTGACGGGGCTCTTGACACCGAGCTCCTCACAAATCTGTAAAGAACACAACATGTATTATTAGGGACTGTGAGCTACACCACTTTATTGGCACAGCCAACGCTTCCTCTCACTTTCATTGTCCATACACACATCCATAACCTACACTGATCCATATTTCCTCTCTACAGACCTGATTGAAAATCTCTGGCGTGACGTCTGGCTGGGCGTTGAAGAAGTGCAACACGTTGCTCGGGTGCTGGATGCGGTTTTTGGCCGCCTGCTCCGGCGATGTGAACCGGTTGTTCCGGGAGCCGTGGAAGTCCTTGAAACTGCTCGATCCGTCGTCCAGCTCATAGCACTGACCAGGTACAATGGCTTGCTGCTTGGACACGCTGCAAGGAAGGATGATTATACGTAAAAAAAAAAGAGAAGCATTTACTGCTTACACGCGAGGAGAGACACCGCATGGCCATCTCTCATGCCCGAACTGGGGGCTGTATAATATTAAGACTTTATTAGCGGTGGTTGTGCAGACCGTTACCCCACTCACTTGCCAAGTTGCCAGTACACAAGTTATTTCTTACATTTCTGGAATAAGGCCACTAAGTTTAATCGGCTTGTGGCATCTTAGTTTATAGCATGGCTTACTCCTTCTGGACATTAGAAAGGCTTGTGGGACTGGACGGGATGAACTCACCACACATTCAGCCTCTGGCCAAAGAGAAAGTTGTTGTTGAGGTGAGTGATGGAGCGGTCCACTGCATAGCAGTCTCCCATTTCCACCATGGCTGCTCCGGGCTTACTCTTCATGAACTTCACCTGAGGAGGGGGACACAAGACAGGATTGAGAAACATTAAAGACTCATTTGGAGACAAATCTGTTGGGTTTGACGTGACGGCTTGGGGTAATAAGTGAGTGTGTGTTTATGGGGAGGGATTTTTTTTACGAAGTTCCAATCATGCCTCTACTATCCTATTTTCATTAAGAGTAATTTTATGTTAATATTCCTTTGTCAGTCGAGAAGACTTCTTATTAAAACAATCATTTCCCCATAATATCACTTCAACTGTCCAGGTACTGACCCGCTCCACGTTGCCATAAAGGCAAAAGATGTTGAAGACGCGGTCGGCGTTCATCTTGACGGGCTCCAAGCCATACAACATGACAACTGGAGACTCAGCATGGCCACCGTACTCGCCAGGAGGAGGGGGAGGAGGCCCGTAGCTCGGCCCGTAGCTTCTGCCTCCACGGCCCCTCATTGGTGGACCCATGCGGCGACCCTCGTAGGGCGGTGAACCGTAGCTCTCATCGTAGCCGTGGTAACCACCACCTTAAGAAAGAGGCCATTAAATAAGTCAAATAAGTTCAAAAAACAGTTTACACAGGAATATACTTCAAGTTTAATAATCCAGTCTTCTAAATTATTGAAGACAGTTTGTTCTTGTTCTTCTGAAGAGCCTTACCGTACTCTGGAGGGTGGTCGCCCAACAAAGCAGGCTGTCTCTGGCGCTTGTTGGGATTGGCATTGACATCCTCTGTAAGGCCAGGAAGGCAAAATAAGAGTTTGGGAAAAGGGTAGAAAAAGAAAATAAGGTGTCTGATAAAGAGATATACAATGGGATGCCTGAGCATTTACAGTATATACATCATAGCATAATGTAAATAAATAATTTGTCACAGGTAACTTTACTTTAAAAAAAAAGAAAGGAGCTACATGTGAAAACTAATATAGCAGATAACAATTAGCGTATCTGTAAAAATAGCAGATTTATGTCTATCTCAGCAGTTAGTTGCAAGCCGAGCTTCTGTTTTTTGTTTACATAGCGTTGAGGGACTTGGGAAAAGAGGTGGGGGATGCAAAATGGCAAGAGTGACTGGTTTTAGGTTCTATGGAAAGGACCCAGAAACCAGAAACAAGTGAAACTGGGGAAATGGCAAACATTGCTGTGGATGCTGATCTGGGAGGTTAAACAGGTAATAGAATAGTAGTGGTCAGTCTTCAGACATAATAGGTCGGAAAATACATAGGCAGAAGCATATTGATGCCTATCCTTATTATAATAACAAAAATCACTCCAGTTGTCAAGCTTATCAAAATGTATAAAAATCTGTAAGCTCACACATACCTGAATTGCTCCCATTGCCGTCTCCATCACCATCTGTACAGGTACACAATAATCATACACAAACAGAATTAAAGTAGATACTTTTTTCCCTCTCCCTCGGGCAAATATGAAATTACCCCAGTTAGAATGTCAGAGGAGTGTTGTAAAACCACTCATGAAAAACTGTTTTTCCTATTAAAAACCATGTGGCTTACTACTCAGCGGGTGACCAACCGGGCTCTTACAGAATCTAAAAGCGGTTTGGCAACACGCTTCTGTTGGAAGCGTTGGGACACCCACGGCCAGTGTGGCTTCTGGATGAAACACTCCTCTCTTTGTAATGAACAGGGTTGGTCATGGCCCAAGCGCAGCAGACATGAAATCATATCAAGTTCACACCCACTCCCTCAGATTAAAAGCATGATTTAATTCCCCCACCCCCCCCAAAAGCTGGGGGAAGCACGTATAGATGACATTCCTTGGACAAGACATGACGTAGTGAACAGACATACAGCAGGTTTGAGTGACATTAGAAAAACGCCAGCTCTGACAGAACCCCAACCAACACCCTCTTCCAGAAAGAGTAAGCCTTTATGAGAGGCTGGGGGAGGGTGAGAGAAATGGAGTCATGTCAGTCTGGTGTGGCGATGTTGGGTGCTGGAGCGTTGGGGTCATGTGTTGCTGTGCAGTTATGTTCCCCGGAGAGGGTCTCGATTTACTTACTGCACGCTTACAAACAGTGGGGAGGGAGATATTTGCTGCAGCAGTTCCACCACTCAATTCATTCCATCCCACACTCTTATCCATTTCCTCTTTTGGGGGGAAACAACTCTCCACCGCAGGATCGATTCCTTGGTTTTATCAAGCTGAAACGCCCATTGGTGGGTTGGTTGGCAGCCCGTTTGTCCTTTTTGTCCTTTTGTTTGGGAATAGTCCGCTTAGCGCCCACTGGGTGGCCTTGAGGCTGCCATAGAGCACAGTTCAGTTGGGGAGATGGCTCTTCTTAGCCGCAAATTGCCAAACCTGCATCACATGGAAGGCGTTACACAGGTTCTAGACTTTAGAATAAAGCAAAAAAAAACCTGCACAAAAAAAGAAAAGAAGAAATAGCTGTACAGGGATGCACGTAGGAAGAAAATCAGAGGGAGAAACAGATGGAGAGATGAAAAGAAAGAGCAAGAGAGAAAACTCAGAAAGAAACACATAAAACTAAAAAGAAACAAGGCCCAGAGTGTGCTTGATGGTGTTGTCAGCAGTGTCTCATCTTCATCAGTTGTCTTGTGTTGACTCCAATGCGGCTGGCTACAGCTTGATTCGAGGGTGCGAGTCATCTATTGGATCAGTTGGAGCAGGCGCCAGCGAGTGTGTTGCTTGAATGGGTTTTTGGTGTCAACAGCATAGCCCAAAACCGTACAGGAAGGGCCGAGGCTTTTGCGAATGACAACCGATTAGCATCAGTATGCAGGTTGTACCGAGATGTCAGTCTCTACCTTCTGTTTGGGTGGATGCAGTGTCTTCTCTGGTGTCTGTCTCCGTTTGGTGTAGACAGAGGGTGGTGGGGTTGTAGATGCAAGCTTTGGCCTGCTTTCAATGTGTCGATCGCTTGTGTCTCGAAATGGGTATGAGGAAAAACAAACAGGAGGAAGGGCCCAAAGTGTAGCTCAGTGCCCAACCCCCGCCCTCCAACACCACCCTTTAGAAGTGGCTCTTCTCTTGTGCTGGAATGCAGAGACGAGGAATGAGAGGTATATCAGTCCTACACCGGCATGTTGAATGGATGGTGTCTTGTAGTTTGTCCCTCGTGTCTCGGGGGACAGTTGGCCCTCTGTATGATAGTGGCTGTGTCCTCACTGAAGAAGTGGATACTTGAGATGGTGGTAGCGGAGTGGTGATGTTGTCAGCATGTATCAGCCTCGCTGTCCTGTGCATGTTGTTGGACTTGCTGACATCACCGATTTATCAGGGGGAGGTAAGAGTTACATGATGTTGCAGATATTCTGTTTACCGACGCTTGTCCTTGTCTCTGCCCTCACTCCTCAGAAAAATCGCTGGAATTGTGAGTATTTATGTTACATCTCATGGCAAAATGATAAGTGACCACACATTTTTACAGCTGGAATGATTTAAATAATCAAACCTGAATATTATTGTCATATCACCCCTGCTTTCCCCTTAAACCTGCATAAAAACCTCACTGTAGTGCGTTATCAAAAAGTACAAAGAACTACAAACAGGAACACCAAGAGCAACACTTCAGTCATAATGCCACACAAGTTCTTTCCAAGAAGAAAAACACTACATATCAGCATATTGGACACAATTTGAATCCATTTAGTGACATTATTAATGAAGTGTTGCTGAAACGTCCCACAGTAGCAGCCGGGATGCTTAACGTCGATGAGTGTGTTCAATGTTTTACCTGGGCCTCCGAGGTTGGGGTTGGTGTAGTCCCAGGTGTCTTGGTCATTCTTGAACACATTCAGTCGTGTGGGCTGAGGAGACACAACTTATGAATACAAGCATAAAGATACAAACTACAAGTTCAACCTGTCTATGTGTACACCTTTAGAGTGTAATAGATGGATTTTTGGAAGAATTGTTTTGGTAGTAATAAAAATCACGCCGTTGTAACTCATTACAGGTCAAATTCAAAGAGTAGCTATGGGGTTGGTTTACATGGCATTCTGCAGGCGTTTGTTATTCCGCGCCCACCACGGCTATTTCGTTATGCAACATTGACCGTGCATTGCAGCTTTACCTTTGCGTACTCTATCTTCAGTGTGCAGCAGCCAGAGTAGATATCTGCTCCGTTGAGAGACGCCTTGGCCCGCTGGGCACTTTGCACGGAGTCAAACGTAATGACGGGAGTCAAGGACAAGTATCAAATGTATCTTTACGACAGGAATGGAGATTTAGACTACCAAAAGCCACAAAACACCTACACACAGGATTGTTGTCTACTCTGAGTTTCAACAACAAATGATCTTCGTTGAGTACTTTTTCAAATGAGGAAACAGCAGTATTTCTAAGTTTGTTCTTTCTAACTGCATCACAAAAAGTATGCATGTATATATGTCTCCTGATGATCAACAAACACAGCCAGTCAATCACCAGTTCACCAGGTGAGATAGAGTTTTAGCATTGGCATCCGTGACACGTTCTAGAACAGTTTTTTTTACAACAGGTGTTTAAAACTGTCAACCCACCTTTAGAAACTACAGCAACAACTATTGTATGGTGTACTAATGACATGTAATCAACAATCAGATTTGTTGTGAGATAGCACCGGTGGAAAAAGGATATTCAACCATCGCTTGCACGCCATTCTTCCTGAAGATGACAATTCTTTGAACAGGCCCACAGTTGTTGCAGATGGTGTAGAGGACATCCTGTGAAAATATACAGGGTGAAAAAAACAGTATACATGTAAAACACAGGGTAAAATGTTAAGATCAAAAAGTAGTGTGGGAAAATGTAATCATTACAACGAAAGTGCCAAAAACTGCAGTTTTTCAAAGGTTGGCTCTCAAAATAAAGTGAATACCCTCAGACAATCCATATTAAAATTCCCAACGTCAAAGCAGAATTAATTATATTGACGCCATGCTTTGAAGAAAAGGTGCATGTCTCTTGATGTCGGTGCATTTATTATATACTATTATATACATGATGGCTTAAAGTTATGCAGAATTAGCAGGGTGGCCGCTTTGAGTGACGCAAGCCTACGATCACAGTTTTATATATATATATATATATATATATATATATATATATATATATATATATATATATATATATATATATATATAAAAACTTGATACAACTTGGGCTAACTTTCCAGACTAAGAGATTGACTGTTTATTCCTTCTGGTGAGCTTTGTTTTTGTGAGCTTTGTTTTTGTCAACACTGTTAATGACAATTATGACCACACCTGTTGAATAAAGCCAACACCTAACTTAGCCCCACCGAGCCCCGCTTTCCCCCATATCCACTTATTTCTCCAAATATGGTCACTGCAAATTAAAAAAAAAAGTAGCTGTTGCCATCCACTTCTGAGGTTTGTGCCATCCAAGAAATTAATTAATATGGAAAATCATTAATTGCAGCCGTACGATAGAAAAAAACAGCTGTTTCCTTTATGATAGCATTCCTGTTTGTGCTTTTTTTTATACCAAGCAGTTGACACAATTGTAGTCATGTTATAAACTATTTTAGCACTTCAAATTCTGCTCGCAGTCTGAAGAGGAGCAGCAGAGAAGTCGGCTTGGAAATTCCAACAGTGTTGACATTTCAACAACACCCATGTCAGTTGCTCCCTCACACTATTATGTTAAAAATGGGACACAATCCAAGATCATTTACCGAGGTGATGGGGTAGATGGGGTTCATGATGGTGAGAAGGAGAACATTGTTCACACTTCTAGAGTCATCGGAGTCTCCCGGCCTGGAGATCTTCTGGCTGGTGGAGTAGTTGATGAAAGCCGGGTGGCCGGCGATGTATACTTGGTTGTCTGCAGCATAGGTCACGGATGTGGACGACCCGTTCATGTCTTCGTACTCCACCAGCGCCTGCCGCTTCTTGGGCATCACTACCACATAGCTTCAAATTTAAAAATAGCAGTTAGATGAGGAAGCAGGTCCAGTTATTTCAACTGGGTGACAATTGTGGCCAAATGCTTTTTACAACTGTACTTTTTAGCTTCATATCTTGCCTTTAAAACTTTGAAAGTCACTACAGGACTAAAACCAACATGATGTGTGCCATGCTAAGAATCCAGGTTGTTTAACATAGTTTTCCAGAAACAAATGTAGCGGCTATTTTCCTCTACCTGATTGCTCCAAATTCTTGCAGGGCCTCGACCAGATCAGCCTCTGTAACGCCATCCACCAGGCCCCGGACATGCACCACAACAGATGGAAGGGTTTTGTGTGGGTCTTCGTATCCCTGTGACGGAGAAAATGTTGCGTTTAAATATTAACTTATCTGAAGTGCACACATGCTTCGAAGCCCTCTCTGAAGCAATAGTGTAACATGTTCCCACCAGCAACACAACGACAAGGTGTATAAAGAGATGTATTGTGTATAAGCGGAGTACAATTATGTAATCAAGTACACTAAACCACAGGCAACGTGAATATTTCCAATGTAGACATCTCTCAACCACATTTCAGGCAGCAAATGCAATACTGTTGTAATTCACGACAAATCACTATTTGTGTTTCCCTTCATTGAAAAACATGCATCTGTGAACCTTAAACTGGAGGAGTTTTTTCTGGGCAGTAGTACTTTAGCAACCCTATAGCCATTTATAGTAGTACAATGCAACATATTCAATAATGCAGCACTAGTAGCTAATAGTAAAACGTGGGCAGGTACCGTTGGATTACTTACGAGTTATTCTACTTTAGACACCCGAATACTTAATGCAGGACAGTTGCTTGTTTTTATTACCGTTTCCAGTGTGGTGCTTACTTTTACTTTAGAGACTCTGATTACCTTTTCCAACTCTGGATAGGTGGAGATTAAATATGCTATGGCTTATTGCGTTTCCCGTATTTACCTAAAAAAATGCACATTAACCGTAGGTTGCAGCTATGGGGGATGGGGTAGCTAGTCGTCGCGCAGCGTTTTAATGTTTCATTTAATACACGTTTCTCCAACAACGAATGTTTTTTTGTTTTAACCCTACACGTGACAGTAAATAGTTTCCCCGCGTGAACGAGCGGCTGAACGGATGCTACCGTGTAGCTCGCATGTAGCTAACCGCTAGCCTGTAGCTAGCATGTAGCTCACCGATAGCGTGTAGCTAGCTAACAACTAGAACAAAGCCTGGCTCAGGCAAGGCCCGGTCGTCACACCCGTCTCACACGACCAACCGGGCCGCACAGTATAGCTAGGTATTTGTGCAGCTAGTGTTTCAGGCGGGGTCTTTATTAGGCCCTTGTGTGCAATTACGTGACAAAGCTGAGAAAACACGGCAAAGCAGTAAAACTAAAATTGCATGCGACGCGTCGTGACCATTTTTTTTTTGCCAGACCCGCATCTGAATGAATACGGATTAAACCAGGAACGCAGCGGCTCGCGCGTGTTCGTTCGGTAACTTGCACTAATCTCATTCACACGACTCACCGTGGCCATTCCGTCGGTTTTCTGTCGTTTCGTTGCCCGGCCGTCCTCGCTGTAGTAACGGCTCGCTGCAGTAGCCATGTTGTCCCGTTTAAAAAGGATGGTGGTAGTGACGCTAAACTGAAATGGACGGAAAGTCAAGAAAAACGAGGATCATGCGTCCACGCCCAGGACAGCGGCACCGCGGACCGTGATAGGCTCAGGCAGCCGTCCATCGAGCCATGGACTCGAGTAACAGCCAATGGAGGCACGGGAAGGGTGGACTAGATTTAAGTTTAGAACCAGACTGGAAATCAGAACATGGAAACTTTGCGACCCAGATTAATTATACATATAAATAAAACACATCTATTTACAAGTCACTTGGTATGCAAGATTGACAAACTAGTGTAACAAAATAAATTATGTCCATGCAAAGATGAGTGTAGGATTTATATTTAGATGCATCTCACATGGTGTTAGGAAACATGTATAAGTGTGTTGATGAGTTCACATTTATTTTTACATACAGTAGTTTTTTCCAGCTTTATTCCCTAATTTTAGCTACATGTCTATTTCTGTGCACACGACAAGAAGAACAATAACATACCATTATCAATAAAGCAGATTCTTTAACTTTTAGTGTAATTTGTAAGGCACAGCTATAGAGCCGTTGTGCATTTAATTTATTTGAGGTTTGTTGCGCAAAACTTTATGCCTGCAGTTTAAAAAAGTGTCCTCTTTAGAAGTATATGCCGAGATGAACAGGAAACATAATATGGTATATGCATCTTAGTACAGAACTGTACAAATATGTAACAGTCCATATACTGCCGATGGATTACATTTTCCCCGACAACATATACAAAAAGTTGAGAATAAATACAGTAAATTCTTTAAATTACACAAAATAAGCTTACATTGAAATAAAACAAAATTACAGGTATGTTGAAGAGGTTTATTCAAAAATAAAACTGCCACTGTCTTAACAATCAAGCCAGGAACATAACACAACTGTCAAAGCAGCCCTTCTAGAAATCAGACAGCACTGTATAATATCTTAAAATTAAAAAGACACTGGAACAAATCGGAGATCAACACATGGGGGAAATCTATTCAGCACAGTGAACAGGCTCATAAAAAGGGACAGTGCAGCACAGAAACAACAAACGGTAGGAATGTGACATAGTATTTAAAAGGCATGCAGGCCAGCAACTACCTCCTGATGCCGTCGTAAGCGGCAACTTATACCAGCATTTAACTCAAATCCCAAAATAATATATAAATGATCATATTGCCAATTCTTAATGGGTGAAATTTTAGGGACTTTTAACGTAGTCATTTCACCCTCGAGAACCGCTTCGACTGGGCTCATCTTCCACAAACAATTTAAATCTGCGGTACAAGCCACTGTTATCGCTGCCAACGATCCACGGCAACATTTGGCATGGCCCTAATGAGGTTGTTTCTTCTTACACTAAATACGCCACTTCAGAGGAGAGGCAAGACATGCAGCAGCAGAAATATCAAAAAAACAATCTCTATCTAATGGAAACTGATTTTTGTCTGCTATACTGACTAAACCTTCAACAATAGGAGACTGCATGAACAACTACAGCCCTGGGGAAAAATGAATTAAAAAAATAAAAAAAAGACTAGGACATATTTAACAAAAAAGAAAGAAAGAAAGAAATTAATAAAATAATTACAAAAAAAGCTTCTGTAGGGCTGTAAAAGCAGACGGGTGCAGGGCGGGGGTTAAACTAACTAATCTTCTTCACTCAGTCGCCTGCTGCCGTAGGGCTTCGGTGTGGACTTGCTGATCGGGAGCGACTGAAACAGAAAGGAAGAGGGGTTAGCTCCTTGTAGGGGAGGATGGAAGATCAACATACACACACATGCACACACACGCAATATAAACAACAACACAATACTCATCATCTTAACAGTGTACACCTTATAACAAAGTCCCTGAAAAACTCTTTTGGACTCTAAAGCAAAAACATTCATATCAAGATCCAGATATTATAAAATCTGTCTTGAGGCAACTAATCTTTGTATTTCAAAGAAATAACTGTCCAGGGTAAACAAACATAATATATAATTAAAGACCCACTAAGGCAAAACAATTAAAACTACAATAACTGACACAGGTCTCACATGAAAATTGTTAGCATGGTTACTGCTCTGAGGAGAGTTTGAGAACTTAATCATTATGTGTCTACAAACACAAAAAGAGTTGGAAGGAAACTATTCTTTACCAACTGCATATTTGAAAGCCACCATTTTTTATTGTACCAAGTATGGGCACTAAAAGCAAGTACAGTGGAAACCTCTTAGAAGTGATCAGGTCCCTCCGGATCAATTTGGATCCAGAGTGGGTGATTATTAGATATATTTTGTTTCTTTATTTCTCTTGCAGAAAACCATTTAATTGACATATTAGATTGTTTTACATAAACAGACATATTGGCAATTGGCTGAATTTTATATACTTCACAACATAGTACTGCTGCAAGCCTTTTGCCTCCATAGCCAGCAACCACGACTGTCTGTGTGTATGTGTCGACTACACAATGCAACAACATCCCACACTACCACTCTTTTGTTAAGCTGAAAAAGATTATACAGCCATCAGCATAGCAACGATTCAGTCTCAAGCTTCCTGATCCAACAGAAGTGGTTTCCACTATACTCGGCCGTAGCCTCAAATGGTTAAAAATTAAATAAACATATCTGACAGACCACAGACCCCCACACACACACACACACACACACACACACACACACACACACACACACACACACACACACACACACACACACACACACACACACACACACACACACACACACACACACACACACACACACACACACACACACACACACACACACACACACACACACACACACACACACACACACACACACACACAGAACTACATCAACCCTGTGCATTATCTTTCACTATGAACATGAACTTGTCAGGGTTTTTGGTTACCTTTGGAGAAACAACAAGTACAACGAAGCGAAGGACGGATGACTACAACTTGGAGACACTGCGCTGCGAAGGCTCTTGAAGACTGATCTCTCGTCAGCTCACCCTCAGAAGCTAAGACAGAGGCCGAAGAACTCTGGTAGGTCTGGTAGGTAGGTAATGGATTTTAAACGGTAGTGGTCGAGCTCTGATCTGAGCGGGTCGGCCCTCTGGTACGTCTGAAGGCTGGCTGGCTCGCTCTAGTCGATCTACTTTACGTGTGCGAGGGCGGATCTCGTCTGAGCGTGTGCGCCGGTTGAACAGACGGGGTGGCCCATTCACTGCATGGGAGGGTTCGGTCGGTAGGTCGACCTCTTTCTCGCTGTCTAACGCCGGATGCAGGCGAAGGCTGATCTCAGGTCAGCGCTTAGTCACCCTCCCGCAGGACGTGCACACCGCCAGCTGGCAGACCCTGGGCCTGGTGTCAGCTGCAGTGTCAGTGCAGTGCTCAGCTCCCACCACACGCTTTAAAGAAAATATGAAAAATAAACAAAACTGTGCTGCAAAAATGCTTAACTTAAAATGTCACACCAATGGCGTAGTTGTATTATTTGTGCTCTCAGCTAATGACTCTCTGAAGAATTCACTTGATTTAGCCAAATTCAGAAGAGGGAATCTAAATTTAAGAATAAGGTAAAAAACATTTACAATACTACCTTTGATCTAGGGCTGGGCGATATGGCCAAAATAATTATATATATATACACGATATAGCATGTTTTCTGGTCATGAATAGACAATATAAAATAACTGTTTGGTAAAGTTTTTTTTCTATGCTACAGTGTGAATAAAATTTTGTAATTTGTAAGTCCAGCTATACAGTGACTGAACGCATTCGCACAAACACAGATTAATTAAATAGTTAGATATAACTCGGTTTGACGAGAAGTTTTAGCCAGTATGTGCTTGTTATTATCAATTTAGACATAATCACAAATTGCGATAGCAAATAAATAATCATATAAAAATATCGCCCAGCCCTACTTTGACAGTCTTTATTTAACAAAAACAATAAATACAATTGTCCCTCTATCTTTCACAGCCCTGAATTTCCTGTAAAATTAAGTTACATCTATGGTGGGGGAGATCAAAAGGAAAAGATTACAGAGGATATGGTTTTTAGCTGTTATCAGGCTCAACAGGTCATAAGCTGAGTCTCTTTCTTGTGTGCTTGGTTTTCAAGATCGAGTGGGGCGATACACGAGCTAGACCGTGTCAAAACACGGCAGAGCCGTCAAGAGATGGAAAAGGGAGCACACAAGAAAGAGGTCTAACCTTTCATCTCCTTATTACTTCCCTACACCTGGCAGAGGGTACAGGCCACTGTCCTCTCCCCCTCCCCCACTCCACTGCTGTCCAGCAGCAGAGGCAGAAGACGCAGAATCTCTCGCCGCCGAAGGGGTCTCGATGCTCGTCCATCTCACCGGCAGGTGGCAGTTGTCTGGCGGCAGCATGGCGCTCTCCGGTGGAAGGAGGGTCTATTCAAACAGCCATTCTCTGCCTAGGATGGAGCCCTTACTTCTGTAAAGAACCTAACTGACCCTCTCCTGGAACAGGAACACAGTCTGGAGTGGTTGATCTAGACCTGACTGGAGCTTTTTTTCTGCTGAGGTGTTACATACATCTAAAAACGTCTTGGTAAAACACTGACTAATTACTAGAAACGTTTAAAAACAGGCCTGTTTCAGAGAACGAGACACATCTAAAAGGGGGATTTACCTTTTCCTCTTGTGATTGGCCACCGGGGTTCGTGAGCGGGAGACGGAGCGCCTTCTGGGCGCGGAGGTGGACCGAGACCGAGACTTGGAACGACTGGAGGAGAGAATGGTGGGGAAGAGGGAAAAAAAACATTAGATGCTCCGCTGTTGGACGAGTAAGCTGGAATTATACTTCTGCAGAGAAACTTATGAACACTGTTGCAAACCAAAGCGGTGTTATGGGTAGGTCACAGAAGTTCGCAGATGTGCACAACTCCCAAATCTCGACGTGCAGTCCCCGATTGGTTGTTCCAACATTGTGCCAGGAAAGGTTTTGCAGTTGAATGAGATCTTCCAAGTAGAGCTCTGGAAACTAAATTCCTCTTCACAGTACCCTTAATATAGTTGCACATGTTGTCACTGTCTTGTTGATTCGGGTAGATAAATACAAATTCATTGGGGTTTGTTATGAATGCCGTGTTTGCTAGTATTTTACAGAAAAACTAAATGACTTTCTGATTTCTTCGCAATTTTTTCTACCTTTTTACCAAACGATAGAGGTGCAGAGAGAATCGTAATTATAATCTCATTCAAGGCACAAGTTTTCAACAGAGAACATCCCTACGCAGAATAGGTTTAATTCTTACTCCTCCTCGTGCAACGGCGGCAACGGTGCGTTTCAGATATATTCTACGTATTAACTATGGCGCGAAGAACTGCTGTGCACCTGACCTACCTTCTTCTCACTGGAGTCCTTGACTTGGAGCGGGCTGGGGAGCCGGACCTGACATTTCAGAAAGCACAGGATTCAATTACATCTTTGGTGAATTGATGGCAATTGATTAAGATTAAGTTATCAATATGGGAATGTATTGTACGACTCATCAGTCCTGCCCTTTTGCTGCATAAAAGCACCGTATTACCACAAGTTTCTTATAGATCAACTTATTGTGTTATTACCTGCTCCTGCGTCTGGAATAGGATGGAGAACGGCGGCGGCTCCTGGGAATAGTACAAAATTGGATAAAGAAAAGTCTCAAATGTTGCCAAGCCACCATGAATAAACATGACAAAGAATACAAGTTTCTAATGTATTTATTATTCAAGTGCATGTTAATAAAGTATTATGTTATTAGGCACATTAAAAAAATATATTTTTAAACAGGGTTGAGGTTTCTACATACAGTGTCAACTTTTTATTTAGATAATATTCTGATCCAATTGGTGGGATTTAATGTGGGTGGATGCACCAAAAAGCCATTAAGTGTTTTTGTTTCGGTGACGACTTACCGGCTTTGGCTGCGACTGCGGGAGCGGGAACGAGTGTGATAACGGCGCCCGCGGGACCTGGACCTGGACCTAGATCTGGACCGAGACCGAGAACGGGAATGGGAGCGAGACCTGGAACGGAAACAGACAAACATCATTTATCCTCTTCTGTCTTCTTGACGGGACCGGTCAGAGCAACAGGCATTGAGCGGCACTACTGTCAACAAGCATCGCTCCAGCCACAAGCACATACTGAACAATCTGTATTCCTTCACCTGCTGCGGCGGCCTCCTCTCTTGCTGAAGCGATAACAGTCGTAGGCGTAGTGGCCTCGGTCCCCACACTGGTAACACCGATCGGTGGGGTCGAACTGCCGTCGGCTGGGGCGCCCGCGGCCCTTCCTGGAGAGGCCAGTTGACAACTCCACGCGTACACGTGAACCACAGAGGAGCCTGAGGAAAAGGATAGGTCAGTAAGGGAGGCTGCAAGGACAGAAACCCAAAACAATACTCATACCTGCAAACTCATGAGGGGTGAAAAAGGTGACGGGGGGGAGAGGAGGTGCTGGTGACCTTTTTTTGTCACCACATCGTACGATTGTTCTGACCACATAAAAAACAATAGGTCCTCCATTCTGACACTAAGTCATATAATAATAGTAATAAATATAAATTGTCATATAGAATATGGTGATTCATGAACCAACTTCCTTTATTCTTGGCGTGAACAAGTCTTCTACTCGATACAATACCATAAAAACAATATGATACCATAAATACGATACTGGTATATTTATCTATAATAGTAATAAATAAAATATCTAAATGGTTCTTTTTACCAACTTTTTTAATACTTAACAAATGGCAGTAATATTAGAATTAGCCCACAGCCAGATATTAATGAAACTACATGGAGCCATCATACATTGATTATACACTGTGAGGCCTTTAGCCAGTATCTGACCAGATGATACAGAGTTCATCAGGATGAGCAGCTGTAGAGTTAAACAACTTTACAGACTGTCTGCATTGGAGACAAAGAACTTAACTATTCACTTCTGGCATATTTTAATTTTTTTATTTTTAAAGACCAAGACTCAAAAGCTCCGCCACTTCACTCGCTGCGAGCGCTGCGCATTGTGTGCAGACAACATGACACGGAGCAGCGCGTGCGCTCTGATCCCGTTCTCTTTTAATGAAGCATTGATTCTAAAAATATGCTAAATCATATCGTTTTTATCGTACGGATACCTTGTTAGTAGCGATACACCGTGCAGCGTGACTGCAGCAGATGTAGCGGGCTAACATTCAAGCTAACGTAAACCACCAAACGCTGAAGACATCTTAAGGCCCCATTATGTAGTTTTTCCCTTGTAGCGCCCCCTTCAGGTATTTAACGTTTACTTCAGTGTTTTAAATACCCAGTTAAGACAGATCAGGTGTCGTGAACCTCTGGCTTGCGAGCCAAATATGGCTCTTCCGGTGACGCATATGGCTCTTTTGAGTTCTAGTAAAAAAAAAAAAATCTTTCTCTATCCTCCAGATTACAGCAGAAGTAATGTCAGGTCCCTTTCTTAAAGACGTCTTTGTTCTTTTATTAAACTAAACGTCTGTTATTGATCGTCTCCACAGCAGCATGTCACTCCGTCTCTACGCGTAGCGAAGCAAATAAAAAGTCACCTGCGAGCGTGGACCGGCACTATATGACGTTGTGTAATCACTGCCAGAAAGCAGGTCGAAGTACGAGCCGCCCGGGACCGATTGGCCAAGACGCGACACGTCCCATCAAAGATGTTTTATTGCGAAGAGCACCACACCACATTTTCTCAGTGTCCCAATCCAATCTCATAACCCCCCCCCCCCCCCCCAAAAAAAGAATAATCCCATCAAATCTACACGAGTCACATAGGTCACCTATTTTGCAAAAATGTAAAGCAATGCTCTGTTGTGGACGGGGGCAGCAGCCAAAATAATGTAAAACATTATCAATCAGCCAGCAACAAAATCAGCAACTTTAGTTCTCAGAACAGACGAGTTGCTGGTCTACCACTGCCTCAATCGGTTAGTTTTGTTTTTGTTATTGGGTGGCGTTAGTGTTTTAAAGGTTTCGTTCAGTGAGACAAAATTCTGTGTACTGTTTATTTTGTAATCTGGAGGCTTTGAAAAGATGAGAACATAACCTAATTTTACTCATGTTTGTACTGTCGGGCTAGCATGTGTTGTGTAAGCAGGGATTTTGTTGTTTTATGTATTTAAATCGTAAAAAAAATAATATCATGAGCAACTGTAAGAGTACTGACACACAATCGCATATACATACATACAACCTTCCCTGTTTTAAACATACAAACTATCCCTTCAAGGGTTACACACATTTGCGGATGGGATATTTTCGTAAACGTGTTTTCCTTATTTAATTTTGAACATCATACTTTAGACAATTGAAATATTACAGGATATCTACTTACTTTCCATCCATGCCTTTCACAGCATCTTCTGCATCTCTTGGATCCTCAAACTCCACAAAGGCGAACCCAGGTGGGTTCCTGGCCACCCAGACGGTTCTCAGTGGGCCATAATAACTAAACGCTCGCTCCAGCTCCCCCTTGGCGGCACCGTTGCCCAAGTCTCCCACGTACACTTTACAGTCGGTGGCCTTAGACGAACCACGGGAGGATGAGCGGTGCGACATTTCTCCTCGCCTGTTGGGAATGTGCAAAAGTTATAAGAGAAAAGTCACTGGGAACATTTTACATTATTTTCATTTAACAACATTTTCCAGCATTTTCCATGATCAATGTGGGAATTGGGAAACTAAATTCATTAAATATTACAGGAGATCATCTGTGACTGTGCTAAATACAATCTAAACAACATTGCATGTATGCTGTTGAATACAGATCCTTTTAACCAAAGCCATTTACAATCCTTACTTCTTACATGTACAAAAACAGGTTCTGCTATCAGATCTCAGAAAATGTTATGAGCTCATGAAGGCTGACTGTATTTGTTTAGATCGGTGTATCTCACAGGACAGCAACGCTACACACATGATATGTGATGCACTGCGTTAGCTTGAACTAGCAGACAGTATTTACATATGGCACGGTCAATATTGAGTCTTTCATTAAAATGATCTCAATACACAACTGCCACTGCTCGTGAGCTCAGCGGGTACAACAGCGTTCCGCCGGTCACACACGCGCCTGTTAGCGCGCCAAACACCGGCCCCAGAAATCCTCTTTAATAACATGCAGCCTCTTCCTGCTCGCTGCGTTCAGCGGTGTCAACCTCATTCACACAGACGACTGGTTTCATAGTAGCTTACATCACTAGCGTTGTAATAGCCGTCTCCGTTAACTGGTAGATATAGCATTTTTTAAAGTATTAAAGCGGTTACCTTTTATTAGATGTCAGTAAGACGTCTATTAAATATTATGACTATAAACGCCATCTGCTACCAGCGGAGGACACCCGTTTTCCGCCCGAATTAAATTATATGTGCAGATGTACCCAGTCAAGAGGGGCCATTTCTAGCCCCCCCAGCAGTCACTAAATATTAATTTGATGTATACAGTTTCATATATAACTACTCGTCTCATACAAGCAATATATCGATGTGGTGCGTGTGCGTTCACATGGAGGTTAGTCAACGTAATGCAGGCGGATAAACGTGAGGAAATAGCCGAAGGCCTCGCTCTCCTCCTGCTGAAAAACAATGGCGACTGCACGCGTTAGCTAACGTTACCTTCTCCCGCTGTTCCGATGATTTCCGATTCAGCGCCACGCAGAGACGAAATTCAACCGCCTCCAACAGACGGTGTTATTAACACCGATTTACCCAAAAAAATGTTTTGAATGAATTAACCAAATTGCCACTCTCGTGGACATTAACGGGTTTTCCACATGCCTGTCCCACAGGTTGGCCGGGTTAACCACCGCCACTACGAAACACAAGCGCACACAGGCCCACAAACCAATTGCGTCACATCCGTATCTGCGCACTATGAGGGAAGACACAGGCACACTTCTGGTGAACTCTTTCAAAATACATTGACCAAACTGGACGCTGAGAAAAATGAATCCTAAAACTTCTTATTAAAGTTATCGTTTCGTAATTTCTAATTTATATTTGATTGTATCAGCCATGTCACTTTATTTTGAAAGGGTAAGTCGGTATTCCTCGGTGAACTCATAGGACTAAAGTCGGAGCTGCAATTGTGGGTGAGATCCTATTGATCCTAAAGAAAACAAACATGGTTTCCGTGGATAGAAAACATTAAAAGTACACATTAGGTTATTTATTTGACTTCTTAGTCTTCTGCTTCTGCTTTCCTAAATTCACCTAAAGTTAGCATGAGATAATCATTTAAATATTATGTTTTGAAATAAAATGTGTAATAGAAAAGAAAATGCCCTTTCACTTTCAATCATTTTATTTTAGGTTTTTATAAGTTACACATTACCAGAACAAAAAAACAAAAACAAATAAATAAAATTAAACAACAGCATAACAATCAACATTACGAACAAACAGACAAGGACAGAAACACACAATTCAAACATAAATCATCATCCTCCATATTGAATCTACTATAATAATTGGATTTATATCATTTTTACCACCATTTTATTCTCAATTCATCCAGGCTACTTGTCGACTGTCCCCCCTCAAGGAGGATTGTGTACAACATGCTCGCACACAGGAAGCCAGAAACATCGACAACCAATGCTAAAAAGAAAAAGGGTACAACAGAATTGCAGAACAGGACCCCCCCACACACACACACACACACACACACACACACACGCACACGCACACGCACATACACACACACACACACACACAGATGTAGAACTCTAAAGAAAAAAAATGTCCCTACTTCAATTAAAACAAAGAAATAAGCGGCTGTCCTCCCAGGCGTTTTGGCCGGGGTTTAATTCCCTGCGAGACATTCAGAGGCATTATAAACAAATGAACAAATTCATTCGCCCGACAAATTCTTAAGACGGTAGAGAATCTTTGTGCTAGACGGAAAATTATACATATTACATATATACGTGCAGAATAAGTGTGCCCGTCAAAACCAATAAATCATAAAAAAAATGAAATATTGATGACCCATTCCTTCACAGAGTCACTTGGTTCCCACGATTGCAAAGCCTCTTCGTATTGTTTCGGCATAGTCCTCGCCAATACAATTCATAAAAGAGTTCCAGATGGAAATAACCTGTTCACGTCTCCTTGGAGAACATGCAGTTGTAGGACATTGTGAAGCGGACTAGAGACAGATGATGTGGTGCTGTCTACTACATATTTGTTTGCTATTTAACATGATTCCATTGGTGATCAGTAATTGTAGTTTTAAGATCCCGTTCCCTTGATTGTCTGCTGCTGTGAGTATTTAACTTACTTAAAGCGACACTATGTAACTTTTCCCCTGTAGCGCCCCCTTCAGGTATTTAACGTCGGGTCTCGAGCCATATATAACTCTTCCGGCTCGTCTGCTCCCAGCTGATCGCGACCGGGCTGCCGCTGAACGCGACTCGCTGCCGCTGATCAGCGGTCCCAACATCTTACATTCAGCAGTATTCAGCCCACAGACCCCGATGGCAGTGGCGGAGGAGCAAATCAACATATTCAAAGTCATTGTAGCGGCCAATTTTTTTTTCAAGCTGTTATTTTAAGGTGGAAAAGTTACATAGTGGGGCTTTAAAGCCCCATTATGTAGTTTTTCGCTTAGAGTGCCCCCTTCGGTTTTTGGAGGTATTTAAAGTTTACTTCAGTGTCGTAATTACCCAGTTACGATAGATGCAGCCTCGCATACACTTGTATTGATGACCAGACGAAGTCAGAAACCAGTGGTGTAGTCCAGGGTATACGCTGGTATACGGCGTATACCACCTTATTGTTCAGTCAGCATTGCGTATACCTACTTCTCAATGACCGCTGGTGCCTGGTGCGCATTATTTATAAAACAGGGCGTTTATCCTTTGCTGTATGGCAGGGCTCTGCAATAATAGTTTTTTGCCCACAGACCCCCGATACTGCGGTCAAGTGAGCCCACATCCGCCGAGTGAGCCGCAGTTGCAATTCTAAATGCACCTCTATTCAAGGTGTTACGGTACGGGGCCAGACGGGCCAGACGGGGGCAGTACGCAAGCGCAGAGGGAAGGCGATCCTTGCTGAATTAAATGAATATTCAAAGAGCTATACAACCAGATCCTTATATTGGTACATTGTAATTCCAACGCAGTCTTGTTAAGATGGTCCTCTGCTATGTCCACGTGCATGGCCTTCAAATCCTACTGTACAGTTTTGGAGAAAATTGAAGTCAAAGTCGGCTTAAATTTCATAATGATATTCATAATTTGACAATATTCAAAGAGCTATAAAACCAGATCCTTACATTTTTACATTGAAATTACAATGCAGTCTTGTTCAGGGTGACCTCTGCTATGTCCAAGTGCATGGCCATTTGAACAAGACTGCGTTGGAATTACAATGTACCAATCTAAGGATCTGGTTTTATAGCCGTTTGAATATTCATTTAAGGATCTCCTGTTCTCTGCGCTTGCGTACCGCCCCCGTCTGGCCCCGTACCGTAACACCTGGAATATAGGTGCATTTAGAATTGCAACTGCGGCTCACTCGGCAGATGTGGACTCACTTGACCGCAGTCCCCCGATGGCAGTGGCGGAGGTGCAAATCGTCATATTAAAAGTCATTGTAGCGGCACCATTTTTTTCAAGCTGTTATTTTAAGATACAATTGTTACATAGTGTTGCTTTAAGGAGAGCAATTTATAATAAATATAGCTTGGATATCATCTGCATACAGTGAAATAATATGCTACATAATCCCACTGTTAATATATTCTAATAGCCTCTGCCTGAGGTTAAATGACAGTTGTAAACAGAAGTGGGGACAGTGGACAACCTTGAAGAGTGCCACCCCACTCAAAATAATTGCCCTAATGTCAGTAAGCAACTATGGATTCATTGTGATATACTTGACATAGACATACATACACATATATATATACATATATATATATGTATATATATATATACATATATATACATATATATATGTATATATATGTATATGTATATATAACCTTATTCATCCTATATATTTGGAATATTACATTACAAGGTCGTTCTTTCTGTATAAGTTGGCATATGGGGCGACTGTAGCTCAGTGGGGTAAGGGGGTTGTCCTGCAACCACATGGTCCCCGCTCTCCCCTTCAGTTGCAAGTCGAAGTGTCCTTGAGCAAGGCACTGAACCCCAAGTTGCTCCCCAGGTGCATCACTGCAGCCCGCTCCTCCTTAATAACTAAGGTTGGGTTAAATGCAGAGAACACATTTTGTTGCATATGTACCTGTACTCTGTGCAATAACAATAGATTGAATCCAACCCAATGAGGTTCTTACAAAGGGCTTTGTTGGAATTTTATTTTATTCCTAAAAGCATGGCCAACATTATTTTTTGTTGACAGGATTTGTTTTGATTTATGGAGTGATCGATGCAAGGAAACCTCCTCTGTAAAAAGCTTGACTCTATGTCAACAAAAGCAAACAATATTGAACCTGGCTTTATCAAATGTCCTAATGTTATATTATAGTGCCTCATGTGCTTATTAAAACATAACATTTATTAAAAGTGTAATGCAAAGCAGAAGAAAGTGTTCAATGTAAGTAATCAACTGAGGTTTCATGGTGATGTGTGTAGAGAAGGTAAAGAGTAGCATTTCATTCTTCTTCTGATCTTCTAGATCTGTTCATGCAAAGTCCAATTACTTTTATAAAAAAAGCCACTCTCCGCTCAATGTCGGGTTTAACCTTTGTTTGCTCAGTGCACAAATAATGACTCAGAGACACAGTACGCCTTGAAAATAAATAAACTATATTCAAATATGGTCCATGTCATTTAATTAAAGACCTTCATTTTCTTTCGCTATACATTACACCTCATGCCATGTTCTCAAAAACTTTTTTTTTCCAGAGATTTTTTTCTTCAGCATTTCATAAAAAAAAGTAATCTCAACTTTAAGTTAATAATTTATTACAGTATTGAATACATGTTTATTTCTATCACATGATATTGTAGTAACTCAGTCGTTATTTCCCTACAAGGGTTCAGGCAGAGAGAGAGAGAGACATTTTCATCACAGGAAAAAACTGCACAGGGACACATTGGAGAGCAAGACTGGGAGGGAGGGAATGGGACAAGGAGGAGGAGAAGAAGAGAAGACAAGGAGAAGAAGGAGAGAGTAGAAGAACAAGGAGGAGGAGACAGAAAGTGGAGAAGGAAGGAGGAGAAGGAAGTGTAGAAGAACAACGAGGAGAAGGAAGTGTAGAAGAAGAAGACGGAGAAGAAGAAGAAGAAGACGGAGAAGAAGGAAGAAGTAGAATAACGAGGAGAAGGAAGTGTAGAAGACGGAGAAGGAGAAGAAGGAAGAAGTAGAATAACGAGGAGAAGGAAGTGTAGAAGACGGAGAAGGAGAAGAAGGAAGAAGTAGAATAACGAGGAGAAGGAAGTGAAGAAGAAGAAGAAGAAGAAGAAGAAGAAGAAGAAGAAGAAGAAGAAGAAGAAAGAAGAAGAAGAAGAAGAAGAAGAAGAAGAAGAAGAAGAAGAAGAAGAAAGAAGAAGAAGAAGAAGAAGAAGAAGAAGAAGAAGAAGAAGAAGAAGAAGAAGAAGAAGAAGAAGAAGAGGAAGAAGAAGAGGAAGGAGGAGGAGAAGGAGAGAAAGAAGAAGAAGAAGAAGAAGAAGAAGAAGAAGAAGAAGAAGAAGAAGAAGAAGAAGAAGAAGAAGAAGAAGAAGAAGAAGAAGAAGAAGAAGAAGAAGAAGAAGAAGAAGAAGAAGAAGAAGAAGAAGAAGAAGAAGAAGAAGAAGAAGAAGAAGAAGAAGAAGAAGAAGAAGAAGAGAACACTAACACAGACGGAGAAATATTGTACACCAACAGACCAAAAACAGATGACCTGGCATGTGAACCCGGAGCTATGACACAGAGAGCTCTCTTTCACAGCTAAAATAATGCCTCCAAGGCGTCCATCACAGTAGACCATGCTACGACACACACATACACAGAGAGGAGGGAGGGGGGATTCAACATGCATCTTGCAGAAGGACACGAATGGGGGAAGCGTACACCGATGCACACTTGGAGGGTGGGGGGGTTGAGGAAAAGGAGGAGATGCTGGATGGGGAGGCATCACATCTAGCTACAGAACAACAAGAGGCCGAAGCCAGACGGTAAGTAGTAACAGAAGTTCATGGAAAACGTAGTCCGAACATTGTTCTGTTTTCGGCCAGGGACACCATCAGACGTAGTTACCCCCACCGGGGATGATAATTCTTCGCCCAACCATGCCACAGCAGTTGTGTGTATGCATGTGTGTGTGTGTGTGTGTGTGTGTGTGTGTTCTCTTGGTCCCACCAGGTGGTTAAGTGAGGCAACTACAGTTACGCTACTGTTACAGCCTCACCTGCCCCGCGGCCACCATTACTATCTACAGAAAGTTATTCTTAAGCTTCTTTAGCTGAGACCGACCCTGGCACAGCGTCCCACACTGTTTCCTCATGTAAACATGCTACTTACACTCCTACAAATAAAAAATAAAAATCCTCCTACGACAGAACCCGAACGGCGAAAAGAGCGTCGGCGAAGGTATACAACTAACACTGGAGCAGGAAGAGAAGAACACAGGTGTGAACTGACCTCTCGCCTCAAAAGCGAACTACAATGAGTAATCGTTTTCTTCTTCCATATTGCACTTCAAAACCACAACTCTCCTCGGATCAGAACTCCCAAGCTGTTCGCCTCAAGGACCTGCGGTCACCACTCATTCATAGATAAATCTTCTCGTAAATAAATAAATAAATAAATAGATATCTAAATAAATAACCTTGCACTGCGGTAAAGTAGATGGGTTTGGGGTATGATACACTAAACTGTGGAAAATGTATCAAAATCTAATCCGCTAAATTTACCGAGTGTATGTATATATATATGGTTATACTTTAAACGTTGTTTAGAAGTACAAAACAATCTGCCTTGGCTGTATCTGTAAAGAAAAAAATACAAAATCTGCTTTTAGAAAGTTTTACAAAGTATATAGTTAAGCGTAAAACAATCAATTATTTTCTGATATTCGATAGCGCTGATCATTTGTGGGTGATCATGATGGGATGCACCTGCAGCACAAAGTGCAACGTATTGAAGGTAAATTAATATTAGATTTTAACGGTAATTAGAACGTCACCTTTAATGTGCACAAACCTTCCTTGCGTAGGAAAGGATGCCGAGTTCTCGACGGTTTAAGCTAACAGCTAACTACGTTATTAGCGTCCCGCGGTGTTGCACATGGCTCACTACATTCCACTGTTTTTGTTGCTTTTTCATTTTATTGAATACACTAAGCTTTATGTTCGAAAGCAACAAACCTGAAATGTCGGGTGTTTTCGCTGTTATGCTAATTTTTATATTACGTACCTACTTATACTGCGTTAACACCAAAAACTAAGCTTTTTTAATTTCGTACAACTAAATTCTGTACAAACTCAATGCAAAGACGCTGAGTGACGTCAAATTGTCGCTGAGTGGCGCGAATGCATAATGCTAAATCTAGAAATTGCGAAATTCGTGTAAGTTCAAATATTTGTATTCGGAGCGCTACATTTGCGTAACACTGTTTCGCGAAAGCCTATCAGTGTTGAAATGCTGGCATCGAGCCAACAGCTCATCAAAGTGTCTACTGGCTACGAGTAACGCACCTTTTGGTGTCAACGCAACATTAGCAGAGCTTTTTCAGTAGTTTGTGAACATGTATGCTTCCAGCTCTGCCATGCAACACTGAGCGACATGTGCAGGCTTCTCTAAATGGGTTTTCCCCATCGCCTATGCTGTGGTTATGACTTCAATGACTGTCTGCTGACCCGCGGGCTGTAAACAGAGTCTGTAGAACATTAGCTAGACCGTAGTAAGTTTGTCGACTACAGGTAAAACACAGCACGTTTTACACCGCATTAAATTAAAGTGCAGCTTTTGTACAGCTGAAAGCTCGAATACTAGATTATTTACTTGAGAGTTCCCCTTAAGGCATTGAATAGGTGCCATGGCTGAAGCATCAGTGTGGTCCTGCGTCCTAACTAAAAGTGGAGGCTGAATGTTAACGACTGGAATTTCTTATTTTTAAATGACGTTCATTTTAATTCAATGGCTTTAGAGGCTTCGCTGTTGAGAGTAAACTAACACTGTTAAGTCCACGCTCCGGTGTTTGTGTGACCCCAAGCTGCCGTCACTAGAGGTGAGGGATCAGTCCGTCGGGGGACGAGTCCACCCTGGGTGGAGCAAAAAGCATTATGATTGCACTCCACACAGCGTGTGTGTGCGCGTGTGTGTGTTTAGCACGCACAGACACACTCACTCACTGTGCAGAGTACAATCAAAATGCACACACACACACACACACACACACACACACACACACACACACACACACACACACACACACACACACACACACACACACACACACACACACACACACACACACACACACACACACACACACACACACACACACACACACACACACACACACACACACACACACACACACACACACACACACACAGCTTTATACAAGAACATGTAACATAACGGACCAGCTGACACAAATGCAAGGATCACATTTACAGTGAATTCGTATCATTCCTCTATTTTACAAAACATATTTGTAACCCGTAAAAGTTGCTCCCTATCTGACTACACGTCATGCAAAAAAGAAAAAAGGTGAAAAAAGGGCTTGATATCGATGTCAGAGCAGTGCTATGGTTGCCATTAAAACCAGAGATGCAGCTGAGAGCAACGCAGGACGCCAGGGAGATATGGCTCGTCATAAACATGTTTAGTTTTTGTTTGGTCCGCTTAAGACTCTAATCGTATGTTGCCAAAGAAACAAACATCCCAGGTCGTCTGCACTTTCTAACCGATGGGAATGTGTGCCGTTCAGGCCTGTTGTCCTCTCCTTTTCTTTTTCTCTGTAGCTGCTGAAAACACGCCACTCTATGCATATATACAAACCAGTACAGGGGTTTTGACTTTGTACAGCGTTTGTGGAGAACCGACTTCAGCTCAACGCCGCGTTAGAGAAGCATCGGCGCTTTCCGATGACCCGCTGTAGTAAACAAGCTTAATGTTGTTGTAAACATTCCACTCCTTTTTTGTACTTTTTGTTTATTTGTTTTGTCTACACGACGCTCCGCCTCCTCAGCGGAGAAGAGACGCAAAGCAGCGCGGGGAAAAGACGGTCAATGTGGAGGAGAGTGTTTTTTTTGCTTTCTGTTTCTCCTTTGTTCGGTTTTGACGTGTGACCTTCTAAGACCTCCTTTTCAAAACCTCAACTTTCAAAATCCTTGTCTCCCCTCTCTGCTAACCTTACAGCACCCCTCACTCACACTTCCTCTTGCCCTGACGTCATGGTGCGCGTGTTTTGTCATGATCTGTTTACACATGCGCAGGTATAGTGTGTGTATGTGTGTGTGTGTGTGTGTGTGTGTGTGTGTGTGTGTGTATGTGTGTGTGAGAAAGTGAGAACATCAGTATCCCTGTGTCTAAGACCAGGGCACCTGCAGGGGGGGCATGTGGGGGGTGGGGCGGGGGGGCGCAGTGAGCCCTATCAAACAGATGAACCTTATTTGTTTCATGTGGAACTGTGTAGCGCTAAGTGTTTTTAAAGTGTGTGTGTGTGTGTGTGTGTGTGTGTGTGTGAGTGAGTGTGTGTGTTGCTGTTCTTCCGTAAACGTTTCCTCCCGTTCTCTTTAAAAGCCGGTGATGTGGCAGTAGGCCTCCAGGCTGGAGAAGAGGATATAGAGGAACCACAGGCCCAGGAACAGCAGGCTAGTGACCAGGCGGGCCCTCCTCGGGCCCCCCAGCTCGCCGCCGATGGAGGGCCGGCGTCGGTACATCAGCACGCCCATGCAGATAAAGGCGAATATGGTGAAGAGCGTGACAGAGAAGGCCAGCGAGCCCGGGTCCACCTTGAACTCCTCCCCCTTGATCCGCCAGTAGATGGCGGCCACTGACCACGCCACGCCGATGCCCAGGAACACGTTGACGGCATTGCTGCCGGTGACGTTGCCAATGGACGCGTCGGCGTGCTGGTCCTGCATGGCAGCCACTTTGCTGGCGAAGGTGTCTGAAATCGAGAGAGAGAGTTGACGGCTGCTGCTTTACATGTATATCCAGTTCGACTTCCTGCCGGCTGTTGTCATTCACACTGCACCAAGGATGATTTCCTCCTGAGACGCAGAGCATTCATTTGTGTCCTCTGTGGTAGACATTTTGGTTTTGCATCTCTACTTTGACTCATTTGAGTTATCCTATCAAGTGAGTAGGGGTGGGAGGATGACAACTTCAATAATAGGAAACATCATTTGATATCATTCATGGGTAGATGACTGCTGGGTTATTGGTCACAGTGATTACAATATTATAATATTACACATACATGTAGAATACGAGCAGCTCGGCACCAATGCACCGCCGAAACCCACTAAAACCCAGACGCCCTGAATTGCCCACCGCCATTTGCTCTCTTCTCGACAATGGAGAGCTTTTGAGGAACCGAATGAACAGGACCCGGGATCCGCCGTCGAGTCAGCTAACAGGGCGGGTGGAGGCACCCTCACTCACACTTGTGGTTTCAGGGCCTTGCTCATGTAAATGTTGATTACTAAATTTGCATTGGGTGTGACTGGAAAGACTCTTGAGGATCAAATGAGCACAATTGTGATAACAAACTGGTTAGGAAGGCCGGCTCCATCATCGGCTGCAAGCTGGAGCCCCTGGAGCAGGTGGTGGAGAGGAGGACGCTGAAGAAACTTTTGTCCATATTGAACAACCCGGACCACCCTCTCCACCACCTCCTACAGGGCCAGAGGAGCACGTTATCCAACCGCTTCGTCTCGCTCCGCTGCCACAAGGAACGCTACAGGAGAACATTCCTGCCTACGGCCATGAGGCTTTATAACAAAGCACCTCTTGCCAGGAACTTACAATAACATACACACACTTTGCATTTTGCACATTTTCTATATTTTACTTAATTTACACTGCTGAATATTTGCATACATATACATATATATATATATATATTATTTTATATTTCACTTGTATAGTTTATGCACAGTCACTTTTTCTTTCTTTCTTTAAAATGATGCAATTGGATTTATAGATTGCTTAAATTGACGTTTCTTAGGACATGTTACCCCTCCACAGATTCTCACTCGGGGGGACAAGAGCCCACCCGCGCTCACCTGGAATGGAGGTTCCCAGTGCCACAAACACCACGGCGGTCACGGTGTCCCGGAGGCCGACGGTGCAACCGAAGTGCGACGCCAGGTCCCCGATGAAGGCGGTGAGGAGGCCGATGGAGCTGATGGAGACCAGGAAGCAGGCCCAGCCGTTCCAGTACTCAGTGGGAGGGACGCAGGCGAACAGGACCTTCCAGAAGACCGTGACGAAATGCATGACGTAGTCGTAGCAGGAGGGAAGGCGGCCCTCCTCGTCATCGTCTCCGTCACCTGGTCAGGGCTTTAATGCGTTTAAAACAGGCACAGGAACTTGACAAAGATGATATAAGATGTTGCTTCTTTTTCATGAAACAACAGACAGGGTTTCTGTGCAGATTAAATATCCAGACCTTAAAGTCCACACAGTTGCCATCAGAATGGAGGAAATAGTGTCTGCAGTGGACTCCTATTTCCACGAGATGGCGGCCTTGATTTACACAGCCGGCGTGCGCTCACGGGTCTGAACATGAGGTTAGGCATAATCTATATTTCACTTTTTTCCACTAAGTCCCTCACATCTGCTGTTAATGATCATTATTGACTGAAAGGACAGGTAAGGTCCCCGTGACAACAGGCTCAGTCATGACCTGTGTTGATAAGAACATTGTGCTTCACAGTTTCACACAAAGTCAATTCTAATATATTTCTGTGAGGGCTCTATCGACTCCCTAAATCGAGTAGACAATGAGTATTTAGGAACGTCGATAAGACGGCGAGCTCTCATTCTTATCTTTTGTTGACGTTGCTTGTTTGCTGCTCTCCTCGTTCTCTCTCCCTCTGTAATTAGTTCACAAACAATCCACACTGCTGTTGGCTTTTAATTGGCTCAAAGTTATGTGGTGGAGTTTGATGTGTTCGCTAAATAATTTGTATGTTGTTTGGGGAAAGTGGGTAAAAAGCACAAGAGGGCTTATTAGGTTCTGAGAACACGAACACACACACACACACACACACACACACACACACACACACACACACACACACACACACACACACACACACACACACACACACACACACACACACACACACACACACACACACACACACACACACACACACACACACACACACACACACACACACACACACACACACACACACAGAGAGGGAGGGAGGGAGCTCACCTGCGCTGACAGTCACCGCCTCCACAAACTGCTCCCTCCAGGAGTGTGTGCCGATCACCAGTGCCAGGTTGGTCTTCTTTATGAGCTTGTCCACGGTGCTCTGCCAATCAGAGGGCACAAAACACACACACACAATTCATTAAAGCCCCACTATGTAACTTTTCCACCATAAAATAACAGCTTGAAAAAAATTGTGCCGCTACAATGACTTTTAATATGTTGATTTGCTCCTCCGCCACTGCCATCGGGGTCTGGGGGCTGAATACTGCTGAATGTAAGATGTTGGGGACCGACCCGGTACTTCCGGCGGAAGTAGTTCAACTTGCTGTTTGGCAGCTTTACGCAACGTCTTATAGTGCCAGTCCACGCTCGCAGGTGACTTTTTATTTGCTCCGCTACGCGACTCGTAGAGACGGAGTGACATGCTGCTGTGGAGAACACCGGGCTGCCGCTGAACGCGATCAGCGGCAGCCCGGTTACAATGATGAGACAGGAGGGCCCCGCCCTGTGGGAAGGGGTGGGGAGATGGAGCAGGTCCGAGTTCAGGATGACGTCACGAAGATGTGGGTGCTTGGGGGGCCGTACTTGACTGGGGGGGAAGAGTCGTTTTGGTTTTCAACCGGCGTTGTTGGAGAGGACTCCCGCTGTGATTGCAATCGCATGCAAGATTGTATTATTCTCCCAAAAAGTTTGTAAAATTCTCTCAAATAAAGGAGAGAACGAGAGATGGTCGTTGGCTGAATTATTCCGTTAGCTCTACCAGACATCCAATTTTGATATGCGCTAACAACTTCTAGGGAAAATACTCTAAGTCACTTTTCACATGTGGAATGACACCACTCTCATATGTTAGCTAGCATTACTAAGCATAAAGAATGGCTTGGATCTGTACATGGGTAGTAACATGCAATATACTGTATCTCATTTGATCCGTATGTACTGTTCACTCAAGTTGACCCAAAGCACGAGCAACACCATGTGTTGCTACTGCTCGTTCCAGCCGTGCTAAAAGTTGTATTTGCAGAGTATCCCTTGGTTTGTATTGCCGTAAACTGGGCAAAAGAAAATTCGGAAGTGCACTAAATCTAAATGAATTGCATTATTTGCCCCTGCTGGTTCTGACTGCCAGCAAATCATAAGCGACAAGGTCAATTCTAATATATTTCTGTGAGGGCTCTATCGACTCCCTAAATCGAGTAGACAATGAGTATTTAGGAACGGCGAGCTCTCATTCTTATCTTTTGTTGACGTTGCTTGTTTGCTGCTCTCCTCGTTCTCTCTCCCTCTGTAATTAGTTCACAAACAATCCACACTGCTGTTGGCTTTTAATTGGCTCAAAGTTATGTGGTGGAGTTTGATGTGTTCGCTAAATAATTTGTATGTTGTTTGGGGAAAGCGGGTAAAAAGCACAAGAGGGCTTATTAGGTTCTGAGAACACGAACACACACACACAAACACACACACACACACACACACACACACACACACACACATATTACTGTTTGTGCTTTCAAAAATTATTTTGAAACGCCAGTGAATGAGCGCTGATGGCTCTTGGGTATTTGACCTGCAGTTGTTCCGTGCATTCAGAGGCGTAGAAACTACCCGTGCGGCCCGCAGTGCTGCTGGCAGGGATGGATTAACCAACAGGCCTACCGGGCCCAGGCCCATGAGCTGAGGGGGCCCCTGGGCCTGGGCCTCCGCGTGTGACGTCGCCGTTATCAACTTTGTATTGATATGATGATATGACACGATGCACCGTAGCCGATGTATGCTAGGCTTAAGTCATTCATGTCATTAACAGGGCCACAGAAGTCCTACTGAAAAACTAAAGAATAGCCTAAACATTCACTTTGAAGATGTGACAAGAAAGACATATAATATGAGACACCATAGCTTGCTGTTAATTGTTTTAAACTTTGTTCTTGTTGATATTAGAGGTGACTTAAATGTCCCTCCCTCCGGTCTGCAGGAGGAGGGTGTGGTGTGTTCTTGATGTTGAGCTCACTCTCTTCTCTGCTTCAGCCCTGCAGCTACTGGGGCTGCAGCACCTGTTATCCTCAGCTCCCCTGCTGCCATTTCTGCACTACACACACACACTATGCTGATCTGCACTACATGTTTCGCTTTACCTTTTCTTGCTTCTCAGTTACGGTTTATTGTAAATAGTTAATTTAATAATTTACTAAATTATCTTTTTAACTGGGTGTGGTCTCCCTACTATGTTGTTTCCACTTTGAACAAAAGTTATTTGTTTAATTCATATAAAAGAAGTCACTGCTATCATATAATTTGCGTTATGTTTTTTTTAATAAAAAAAAGTAGGACTTCTGTGGCCTTAATAAAAAAAAAAAGTGATACTTTTTTTTTTTCGAGGGGGGAGGGGGGCCTTGACACATCCAGGCCCAGGGGCCCGTGGTTTCTTAATCCGTCTATGGCTGCTGGTAAAACAGCATGCGATATCACACACAAGGGAGTGTTCCTTAGTTAGAAATCCATCTTTTTATTTTGTCTTGAGACCATTTAAAACAGATGATTCAGCCATGGGAGAAGGATCAGGCGCTCCGTGCATGGAGTGTGGGAGTCGGCGCGCCCCGAGCTATCCGCTACAGCCAGGGCACCTCTTGCAATAATTCAAACCCGTATTAGGGGCGCTCGCTGAGAGGGTTAAAGGCCCCCGGGTTCACGAGCGAGAGAGAGAACGTGTGCTTGTGGACGGTGTAACACGATTCATTCCTCCGTGCCCCAAACGCGACCTGCTGCTACGACCTAATATTGCTGCTCGGACTACTTTCTCTGGGTTGGAAGGGAGGACTATTCTGCTTTTTAACTGTTCTGCTTTTTAATTGTGTCCATTTTTAAATGTGTTGTACGGCGACCTTGAGTGCCTTGAAAGGCGCCTTATAAAATTAATGTTTTATTATTATTATTACTATAAATATATTATACATGGTCTTCGTTCTTTTCTTTTGATGTTTTTAATTACAACACCATACGAGATATAGTTTTGCATAATACGTACATGTCATTTAATTTGAATATATTGTATGTATGATTAGACATACATGAGTACAGTTGGGTTCACTGAACGTTGGTAGAGGCCTGTTAGACTTTGTTTGTACGAATTGGAGCTTTTTAATCTCGTTTAAAGCAATACATTCTTTTCTTTGACGAAAAACCTGTTAAGAATTTCAGAAGTAATTGCATTTATTTCTTTGGAACAATTTTTTTTACTAGCCCATAGTTATTTATTATCGTTTGGATCACGCAGACACTGCTGTTCCACACACTGAGCTTCAGGACCTCAAAGACCAAACACAAAGAGTGGAAACCACCTGAGGACCACAAAGCAATGAATGGATGGCGCACCTTGAACTCATAGGACTCCTCGATGACCACCTCCAGGCGGCTGTGCTCTCCCAGGATGGGCTTCCCCATCTCAGCTATCCTCCGGGCCTCCTCCTCCTCTGAGCTCATCTGCCCCTCCGCTCCCTCTGTGGTGTGGGAGGGGGGGAACAAGGAGGTGACACTCAAGGTTACACTGATATTTACCGAAGCGCCAACAATGGATTGTGAGTCCGCAGGATATGTAGAACTCATGAAATATGTCCTAAGTCGGTGCTTTATTTCCTCACACAGTGCGGCACGGGGCCATGCATGGGCGTCAGAGGGAAGACATACTACGATGTTTTTACTAAACCCAACAACGTGTTTTTGTTGTATTTACAACTTTAAACCATTTGAGAATGCAGTGTATTCTACGGCAATTTCATTTTGTAGGAGGACATCTCATAGGGTCCATTGGACCTGGCTGGCTCTGATGCCATGGCCCTGCTGATGCCCCGCCCACTCCTCCTCTCTACCTCCATCTGCCCGATGGATCATGGAGGTCTGGATCGTGGTCCATGCTTACCACCAACTATTCATACTCTCTGTCATACTCATTGAACGTGTTGTAATACTGTAATGATTCCTTCTGTACACATGACATCTTTTGCTTCTGTCCATCCTGGACAGGGATCCTCCTCTGTTGCTCTCCTGAAGGTTTCTTCCCTTTTCTTCCCTGTGAAAGTTCTTTCTTCTGAGTTATTCAATTCAATTCAATTCAGTTTATTTGTATAGCCCAGTTTCACAAATTACAAATTTGTCTCAGAGAGCTTTACAATCTGTACACATAGACATCCCTGACCCAAAACCTCACATCGGACCAGGAAAAACTCCCAAATAACCCTTCAGGGGGAAAAAAAGGGAAGAAACCTTCAGGAGAGCAACAGAGGAGGATCCCTCTCCAGGATGCACAGAAAATAGATGTAATGTACAGAAGGACATATTTAGAGTTAAAATACATTCAAGGAATCTGACAGAGTTTATCAATAGTTCATATTTAGGCATATTCCACGATGGAGAGTTTGAAGACCTCCCAAGTGGAGAAGTGGGCGGAGTCCCAGCAGGGCAGTGGCACAGCTGGCGACAGGAACTCACGATCCAACCATCGAAGGTCCATCAGCAGATGGGATCTATGCCATCTCATAGGGTCCGATGACCCCATGAGACGTGAAGTCAGAAGGACTCCGGGGAGAAAGCAGAGTTAGTCATGTGTGATGGAGAGATGAAGATTCATCCATAGGAGAAAGAAAAGAGGAGAGAGGTGCTCAGTGCATCCTAAACATCCCCAGCAGCTATAAGCCTATACCAGCATATCCAGGGGCTGGACCAGGGCAAACCTGACTCAGCCCTGACTATAAGCTCTGTCAAAGAGGAAAGTCTTCAGTCTACTCTTGAATGTGGTGACTGTGTCTGCCTCCCGGACTGAAGGTGGAAGCTGGTTCCATAAAAGAGGAGCTTGATAACTAAAGGCTCTGGCTCCCATTTTACATTTTAAGACTCTCGAACTACAAGTAGCCCCGCATTTAGTGAGCGCAGCTCTCTGGTGGGGCGATACGGTACTACAAGCTCCTTAAGATATGATGGTGGATCACCAATTAAGGCTTTGTAAGTTAAGAGAAGAATTTCAAAAGTGATTCTTGATTTTACAGGGAGTCAGTGCAGAGCAGCTAGTGCAGGAGTAATGTGATCTCTTTTCTTAGTTTTAGTGAGAATACGAGCTGCAGCATTCTGGATCAACTGGAGGGACCTAAGAGATTTATTAGTGCAGCCTGATAATAAGGAGTTGCAGTAATCCAGTCTCGAAGTAACGAACGCGTGAACCAATTTCTCTGCATCTTTTTGAGACAAGATGTCCCTGATTTTTTAAATATTACGTAGATGGAAGAATGCAGTCCTTGAGATTTGCTTTATGTGGGAGTTAAAGGACAAGTCCCGATCAAAGATAATGCCGAGATTCTTTACAGTGGTGTTGGATGCTAGAGTAATGCCATCTACAGAAATCACATCACCAGATAATTATTCCTGATCTGATGTGAGGTTTTGGGACAGGGATGTCATATGTGGACAGATTGTAAAGCATAATGGGCTTTACAAAATAAACTGAATAGCATAAAAAGACGATGAGCTTACATAAACTAGAAAATGCATTTCCTGCTGAAAATGCTTTGGAATGCTAAAAGTTTGAAGCTGAAAAGTAAAAACGAAATTGCTGAAAAAGGTTTGAAAATAGCTGAAAATGTCTGAAAATAGCTGAAATATTAAATGAATAGTTGAAAAAGTCTGGAAATAGCTGAAATGAATAGGTGAAAATAGCTGAAATATGAAATGAATAACTGAAAATAATTGAAATATGAAATGAATAAATGAAAATAGCTGAAAATAACTTAAATATGAAATGAATAACTGAAAATGTCTGGAAATAGCTGAACTTTGTCTGAAATTTGCTGAAATATGTTTTTTTTAAGTTGGACATAGCTTAAAATAGCTGCCAACATCTTAAATAGGCTGAACATAGCTTAAACATCTGAACATATGGATTTTTTTTCTACAAAAGCATTTGTTAAACCTTGTCAAATAAAACATGATCAAATCACCAAAATAGTAGAATCAATAGAGAGAAAAGATTGAGCCGAACGCACCGATAGGTGTTTTATTTTTGTGGGTTAAATGAGACCTGATACACTCTAATATTGGTTCTCTTCTAATATCTCTCCATATATAGACACACGCGCGCACAACCCATTGGTCAGTGTGAGTGGGTTGCAATGTTGGTAAACAAGAGCTTGTGTGAGATCCGCCACTGATTAGCCTAATGTGAAGCACCTGTGTGACAGAGACAGACAGCTCTGAATCTGATGAAAGCAACCTGTCAGAACATTTGGATTTCACAGAGAACCATAACTCTCACCCTAAAAACGTCCACATTATGAGAAGCTCAAGGCTTGTGTGAACGTTCGGGTGTGATTCAATGTTTCCGGGGTTTAGAAATGAGAGCGTAGTAGCGATTCAGAAAGTGCTCTGGTTTTCTTCGATAGAGAAAATTGTGTTCAAATTTAATATGGTGGGGAATGGGGGAGAGAGTCGTATTTACTCGCTCGTTAAGCGTTGGGTAGCCAACTGTGTTATTCTGTTGGATTCTATTGGTATACGTGTACGACAAGCACAAGATTTCCTACGACTACATCTTGAAATTATGCCTAAAGAGTGCATATTGTGGTCATAGCAACAGTTTTCAAAAATAATTGAATAGCAAGAATCTGACTCTGCTCTCCACTCTGAGCCAACAGGTCTGTGCTGTGAAAAGTCCCAAAAAACGGAAAAAGCATCAAACTAAAAAAATCAGTTTAAAAAGTATAAGAGCTATCAAAACAAGCTTTAATAAAGTTATAGCTAAAGATTTTGTCAACATTATAAAGGTTAAGTGGTGTCTTTAGCTGAATGTATGCCGATATAGTAAGCTTTTAAAGTTGAACAAGTTGAAGCGGATTTGAAGATTTCTCTCATTGGATCCCATTCATTATTTATTCCATAAAAAAATTAATAATTTGAAAATTTGAAAAGATAAAAAATATTTGAAAATATACAGTAATAGCTGAAGGCTATCTGAACATAGGAAAAAATGAATTGCTGAATTTGCTGAAAATATGAAGATACTGTAAGCTTTTTAAAATGGAAGATTTTCTCCATAGGAACTGATGAATTTAAAATAACATAAAAGTATTTAAATATATACAAATTTGAAACATTTAAAACATGAAAAGTAATGCCATTCTAAGTCTGAAGAAGCTGAATTTCTAAATATTTGAATGGTTTAAATAGCTGAATATATGAAGGAGTAGAAGAGGGACAAAAAAGGTACGGAAGAAATAGAATAAAAAAAGAGAAGTTTAATAAAGAAGACAAGAACAAGAGTTGGACTGCTGAAGCATTCCAACTAATGATTCCTTGTGCCTCTTGATAATATCACACTACTTAGGGAGTCTCTCCTCCTGGGCTTCCAACCACTTACAGACAAGAGGGCCCCGTTAGTGCCAGTGATCAGCTCACATAAATAAGTGGGAAATAAAAGAGAATTAATCCAAAGGGGTTGTCACAGTCTGGTGTTTCCACAAAGTGCTCCAGAAACACTTCTTGTAGTCAGACTGTGTGTGCGAGTTGGGAAAGAAAAACACCAGGAGGTAGACGGTGGGTGTGAGAGTACCGCCCACCGTCTCTCTTCAAAGATGGCCATGTCTAATTATTAAAAGACTGGGGGAGTAAAGCAGCATATGTCACTGCAGTATTCATTCACACTATTCCAAGCTGTCATACACTCACATACACACTTTAATTTCTCCATTCTCCATTTTTTATATTTTGATTCCTCCTGAGCTTGGAGGAGTTCCGGTTATCGGTTTGCAGGATGACCTTTGAATCAGATGCAGCTGCGATTTTATTATTAAATTCGAGACGGACGATAATTCATTATGATTGTTTATTGTGTTTTGATGGAATCATATCATGGTGACATCCTATATCGAGATACACAATTACAAAATTGTCTAAATTGATAACATATAACAAATAAATCTAATTATCTTAATTAAATGAAACAATTATCATTTAATTTGAATTTATAAACAAAAGTAAACACAACCGTGTTATGTTGTATTAGCTATGTATTAATTGATTTAAAACATGCTTTATCATTATTGTTATCCAGGTATTCATTTAGGAGTCATTGTCTTGGACAATAATGGCATTCAGGGGAACATCAAGTACGTCTTTCAAACAGAGGGGTGCTTTTCAACATTTATCTTTCACTTTTTTTAAATCCACTGTAACCCCCCAAACAAGAGTGCAAGTTTAAGAGGCTGAACTGTTTTAATGTTTGATTATTTCTCTGGCAAATCAACGGTCTGACTGAATATATGTAATTCTCTTTCTGAATGTGCTGATGCTTCGATGTGGGTAAAACCTCAGCTCTCAAAATACCTCAGATGGAAAATGATTTTGTGATGATGTCAAATTATCCAACCTCGAGCTGGAGTGGATTCATCAGCCATTACTTTTGACAATAAAAGGACATTTTAAGAATAAATATCCTAAATAACGTTTTCCTAGCTTTGGCATCTCAATTATGAAGATGTTCTGCTACTCGCAGCTTTTATTCCCTTAGAAACTTGTGTTTGTCCAAACCCACAAGACACCTGAACACATCATTTGAGGAAAACAAATCTGCACATAAAACGCTAAAGAAATATTCTAGCAATAATCAGAGGGTCTTACCTTGATTGAGAAGCAGCGCTGTGGGGGTGGTGTGTGTGTGTGTGTGTGTGTGTGTGTGTGTGTGTGTGTGTGTGTGTGTGTGTGTGTGTGTGTGTGTGTGGGGTAGAGAATAAAGAGCAGAGTGAGTAATAGCACACATTCAGACTGACAGAGACATCTAACAGTGCATCAACCTCCACCCTTACACACAGAGCACGGACACACACTGGGTTTGGAGAGAGTCACCGAGTGTTACCATGAAGACGGAGGCCTCTCATCTCCTCTGAAGCTTTTTGTAATCTCTGCGTTAATAACGCCGCTTCTTAATGCGTCACACCTTCGGAAATTTAAATAATCTCTGTATCTCTCTGTCTCTTTCTGTCTCTCTCTGCGTGAGTATTTTGGTCTAACGATTCATCTCAATAACAAATCAAACAGGACAAAAGTAGACAAACAGACACAATCCCCTCCCATCAAATATTACACTTAAAGAACACAAATGTTTGGATTTATTTGAATTTTTTTCTCTTTCATTTATTAATACTTTTTATATTCTATGCGACATGTGAAGTTTTTATAGTTAAAGATCATTTTTAAATGTTTCCAAACTGGTGACCAAAGCAATTAAGCATAAATGTATTTTGTGTTAATGAACATTTTCGCAGTTCCTCAATGAAAAAACAACTTAGATGCAACTCTTTTCACACTGGGAACTTTTGGTGAATACAAACTAACCATTCACACACACCACCCAAACAGGGTGTATTATTAATAGTGTTATTAGTCTGATGGCGAGGTAAAGTTGTGAACACGTTTAGTGTACACTCAAGCTAATATTGATTTATAACAGATTTGTTTTGTTAAATCCGTACATTGCTTTGCTGGTGATGGTTCACCTGTCTACTTCTAAGTAACTTTTGTTGTGTGACTACTTCCCGTTTACTCTTTTTTGTTTGTTTCACAACATTTTACAATGAGGATAATAAACAAACATCATATCAAGTAAAACAACATCTGCATACATATCTATTTACACACCTGAGATTCCTCTCTTCAGCCAGCGTGGCTCCTCCAGCACGATGAAGAAGTTTTCATGTTTCTCGTATTCTTCGTCATCAATTATCCTCACCTGGAAGGTCTGACTGCGCAGAAACAAAAAGGATAGCAGTGAGTATGCAGGGGGGCACACACACACACACACACACACACACACACACACACACACACACACACACACACACACACACACACACACACACACACATCTAGATGTGCGCTCCTCTTCATCGTGTTGGTGCTGCAGCAATGAGTCCTGAAACTCTTTTATACTTCCAGTTTCCTTGTTTATTACCTACAAAAATCGTCTGTGCAAAGATTCTACGAGATGCGAATGCATGAAACGTGAACAACCTTCATCAGTAATTGTAGTTCGACTCACGTGGTCTGGTCGTTGTTGAACTCCAGCTCTCCCCGGGCGTCCTCGTAGTCCTCGCCAGACTTGGCGGTGCCCGACTCGCTGCGGTACGGAAGGATGACGGTGCCGCGGGCGCCGGAGTTGCGCACCACCGTCACCTCCATGGTGCCCACGCTCTCGCTGACCCGCACCATGCGCTCGCTGAACGTGAAGATGCCGGCGTGGTCGTCGTCCAGAATGGTCACCGTGGCGACCAGAGGCTCCATCAGGCGACCTTTGGGGGCGGCGCCCACCTCGTCGCTCTCGAACATCCCCTCTGCGTCGCCGACACGCAGGTTCAGCAGGCGCACAAAGAAGTGCTCGTCCTCTTCGAATATGTCGTCGTCGATTATGCCGACCTGGATATCGGCGAGAGACGGCGGGTCGTCATCTTGATGCTCAAGATGAGTAGGACTGCATATTTCATCTATGTAACATTCAACAACTCCGGCCCATCTTCTCTCAAAAAGATGCAGAAAAGCTGGTTCATGCGTTTGTTACTCCTGGACTGGATTACTGCAACTCCTTATTATCAGGCTGCTCTAATTAGTCTCTTAAGTCCCTTCAGTTTGATCCAAAATGCTGTAGCTCGTCTTCTCACTAAAACTAAGAGAAGACATCACATTACTCCTGTATTAGCTGTTCTTCTCCTAACCTATAAAGCTTTGATTGGTGATGCAAAAAATATCCCAGACTGAATAATATGCAGTGTAACGTTAAGAACTAGAAGTGAATTGGCCTGTGCTGAATGCAGAGAAGAGGCAGTGCTTAGAGCATCTTCCTCCGCAGACACATAGACAGAGGCTCCGGTTACATCTTTCATCAACATGAGATTATTATCATCCAATTATGCCACCACGCATTAAGAGGTGGGCGCTTATAAATCAGATTAGACTGGCATTGTAATCCAATGAGCCTGGCCTCGGCCTGCCCTGTGTTCAGACTTAAACCTTTTCTGGATGGCAACATGCAGAGATGAAGACACGATCATTCATTAGCAGTCTTAGTCTTTGAATCACCAGAAAGCTGGTCGTCTAATCTTCACCTGGTTTTAGCTCTGTTTTTGGTCTCCACCGAGTGGTGCAGGAATGGGTCCTAAAACTCAGTCATCCTTTTTGCCCTTCCGGTTTCCTCGTCTTGAAGTCAATGTTTTTTTTGTTCAATACCTGACGCAAGCTCAATATTTTCTTTTAATAAATATATACAGAAGTACAAGTTTTCTTCGACGATTTAAAATATGTCAGTAAATACATTTTGATGCTTTTACTTGTCTTCATAAGTCAAACTAGTGGCTATATGAGAAGACAAACCATCAACACACCGGGCACTGGCTCGCCTTTAGCTCAGTGGTGGAAGTGAGAAGTCATGTGACCGTGCTTTTTAATTCTGATGATTACATTAATGCATCAAAAATCATTAAAGTGGTCTTCATTCGTAAAGACGATCAATCTGAACGAAAAGTAAAATGATCATAAACGTGTTATTGCCCCTTCTCTGGAGATTCACTGACACCCTTCACATTGCCATTTGTAAGAGCCATAATAGACTTTAATAGGATGTGTTTAGTGATTTATAGAAGTGTGTTGAAAGGCTCCTTTAAGTTACGTTACTGACTACGTCAGAGCCTATATCCCTCAGTTGAGGTTAATCAGTCTGCGGAGCAAGACAGTTTTTTGACCATTGTGCCAAGCTGAGCACTGAATGATTCTTGTATCTCTAAATTTGTTAAGTAAACTTTTTAAAATGGAGTTACTGCCTCTGAAGATTCATTACGCGTCAAGCTCATTGCCCACACACAGACTGTAACAGTAGTGGTAATAGGGATTACCGGACGGAGACAAGATTGCCGCTACACCATTTGAAACACTGTGTAAACTGAGCTAACCAAACCAAAAGTATTGTCTTTGCTGACCTCCAGTGATTCACCTTCTCACCGTGCTGCAGTATTGTGGAGATGTACTCCAGGACTCTGTGACATCACTTATAGGCGTGGTTACAGGCAAGCAAACTTCTGACCACACCCACGAGGAGGCTGGGTGTGGTCAGAGAGTGCAGTGAATCGGTTACTCATTAACTTTAATTCATGAATATTATTATAATGTGGCAACAATTAGAAATTTACCAGTTAGATAATTAACAGCAAATTAATTAAATATATGTGAGTATTGACTGATATGTTATTCAAATTTCAAAGATCAATGGAAATCCATATCAATTTAAAATCATCATGTATAATTGGCTTTCTCATTTCTGTTGCTGATGGGCTCCATCTGCCTATTTACACTTTTATTCCAATACATTTCATATAATTTCACGCACAGCCCTTCCACACAAATCCACAATCTGGATGAGGCGACGCTTTAACGTTTAATGAGGCGCCGGTCTCAAGGCCGACCCGATCCCTGTTTTCATCAGCTGCCGCACGCGTTGCCCTTGATTGGCGCCGTCGACCCGATCCCTTTTGGTTTAATTGGAGAGGATAGAGTCGCCCGGTGGAACAGCGAGGTGTTGGAGTTTAATTAGTTTCACCGCTGCTCACTTCTAGAGCCATACTGGATTAAACTCACCGGATGACACTGACCTTTTCTTTAAGTCTCTCCATCCAATCACTGATGGTGGATGAGCTCATTTATACTGTGTGCCTCTCCGGGCTTCTTTTTACGAAACACTTCGGGCTCTTGCATCACTCTCCCCTTCTTCCGATCTTACATCACACTTTGAATGTGAGGACACCTTATCTTTTTCTCGTGCAATCTTATGACATGCTCTTCATTCACATAGCTTCACTGCCCTTCATTAAAAAAGAACAAGTCATGTTCTCAGTTCAGATGCAGAATAAAAGAGACTGACTTTGAAGCAGCTCACTTGGACCGATCATCTCTCTCTCTGTATCTTTTTTTTCTTCAGACGAGACCTGACATAACTTCAATAGTGCTGAATCATTTAAAGTAACAGATTTTATTTCAGCTTTTGATCGAAACCGTTTCCTATTATTTCACGTATGCCTGTGTCGTGATCGTCTTTGGTATTTCTGTTGTACTAATTGACAGTTGCTGGGTGATACGTGCCTTGACGTTGTCCAATGTCAAGTGTTAAGGAGAGGATACGATAATGTGTGCTGGCCTCGTAACTAGAGACCCGTCATATTAATAATATGATGTGCAGTGAGGCCAATCATAACTATTTTACCTTTCACTAAGAGCCCTTTTTTATCTCTAAGAGTGAAGGGCAGCAAAGGACTGGCAGGTAGCAGCAGAAGTATTATTATTGTTCTACTGGTGGAACACAGATGACCATAGCTGCAGTTATTTTTTTTATATTGTAGAAGTATGAGCAATAAGATAATGTAAAAAAAACTGCACCCACAAGTGGACAGAATATATTAAAATGTAAAAGACCGAGTGACAAAATAAAATAAAAATCTAAAAAGACGAAAAGATCATTAACGGATGCAACGGTCAGGCTGAGGAAGATTTAAAAAATATTCAACTCTAGGAACATCCTGTAAAACAAAACCAGCGGTGCTTCAGCGCCCTGGTCCACACAGCAGACACCAGCTGTCGCAGACTAATCCTCCTTTGATCCGTCACAGCAGCCTCTCTCGGCCCTCTCCCTCCTCAGCATCGCTCTCTCCTGCTCACACCCGTCGCTCTGATTTCCTCGGCTATCGCTCCAGATTCTACATTTCCGCGAAGGGAAACCGCCTCAGTCCAGAGCTCCTCGGTACTGTGTGTACATCTGTCCGTCTGAGGATGGATGTGCTTTCTATCACCCATTTTCCAACAAAGACAACTTTGAGCTTGGAGCTTTCGAGATGACATAAAGTAAATGAGTTCCTTAAGTTTACTTTTTACGAGTTGACACCTAAATCATTAATTAGGGTTAGGATTAGGTTTAAGCCAAACCTGACTATCCAGGATCAAGTGAACTTTACTCTGTTACGTGTACTCAAGTGACTGCTTTGAGTACACTGGACATTTAATGCTGCACACTTTTCTTTTTACTCGAGTAGATTTGTAGCGAACATTCATTACTTTGACTCATTTGGATACATTCATCTCTATTTCAATTGATTAATTTGTTATTTAAAGTGTCGATCTCTGAGATTTTCATCTAAAATAATCACTATTGCTCAAGGAGGTACAATGGGGATTAAGCCCTGATGAAAGTATTCACATATTCATATATTTGTAGTATTATGAACTGGGTCACTATTGATTAGACACACCATATTGAACAATGCACACAATAAAAAAAATATATAGCTATGTTATTAAGTCATTTTGGACACAGCCAAAGACTTGAACAAAGCTGGCTTGTTTCTCTGAGTTTTAAGGCACAAAATGACATGAGAGCTGTGGCCAACGACGGGTCTGTTGTGTGAATGCACCGATAAGCATTCACAGCCCAGCTGTCGCCCTTGTTTCTCTCGTCTGCCTCCTTGTCTCCCTCGTCTCCCTCCTCTTCTTCCTCCCCTCTCCCATATCGTCTCCCTTGTCTCCCTCGTCTCTCTTGTCTCTCTTGTCTGCCTCACCGTCTGCCTCCTCCTCTCCCTCATCGTCTCCGTCGTCTTCTTCTTCCTCCTTGTCTCCCATGCCTCTTCCTCTCACCTTAATCTCCCTGCGGGTCTCTCCGGGTTTGAACACCAGCGTTCCTTCGCGGTACTCGTAGTCCGACCCGGCGTTGGCTGAGCCATCCTCCGTCCTGTAGTCCACGTAGAAGGTGTTCTCTCCCAGACCTCCTGCAGGAATACAAGAAACATCTGTTTATAAAAACAGAAACATTTCTTCTGCAATGAGAAGATGGTAAAACACAATATTAGCATTTTCAATCTCTGCTCTGCTCTACAATGAAAGTTATTGTTGCAACATTACAGCTTGACGTTTCCTTTGTTATAGAATATAGTTCCACTGTGTAGTGCAGATTAGACCTGTACATTACTTACCATGAATACATAAATACAAATAAAGCAGTACTATGAAACTGTGTCTTTAACTCCGAGGTGGACAGAACATTTACGACAGAAGAATATATTTTTAGCTACTCGATACTTTAACTTCCCTACATTCAACATGGCAGATCAAGTTACTCGTTATGATTTATTAATAAAAAACTTCTTAGAAAAGCATCTTATACCATACCATATACATGTAGAATACCTCGTTATAGATTAAACCACCCAGCAATAAATAATTAAGAGTGTGACTTTAAATGCAGGACTTTTACTTGTGTGGTATGTCTAAAACAAACCATCCCGCTGCTGTTACGGCTTATTGCTTCAAGTTTGGATTGCAAATCCTACTTGAATGTATCAAAGACGGACTAAAGTCATTGGAGGATTCCCACCGTGGCAGACCACAGCCAGTGTCAGCGTGCCGCAGTTCTCCATGCACTGGCTGTGGGCGCTTTCGAAGGAGATGCGGCTGCAGTCTCCCAGGTCTTCTTCTTCTGGCGCCTCCTCGTCGGTCACCGCCGTGCGGCGCGCGTTGTCGGCCGCGTGCCTCTTCAGGACATTACCGGCTCCGATCATCATGCGAGTCGCCTTGATGGAGACAGGCGGGGGGAGTTTGTCAAAGAAGGAACCCAGTGTCTCCTTTCCTTCACTTTTTGTAGCCTTTCCTTTTAAAATATTCCCATTGAGAAATACGCTAGTTGCTTAAATGTCATGTGTCAGATCCTGAACTGAAGTATCACACAAAACAATACACTGTTAGAAGTAAAAGACCTGCATTGGAAAAGTTAATATGAATAATTTCCTAAATGTACTTAAAGGATCAAAGGTATAAAAAAGTGTTTTTGAGTACTACTGTTGTAGCTGGTTGAGTTTAAACTGATTTAAAAGTATTAACTATTGATTATTTTTATTATGGATTAATCGATTGATTATTTTCTCCGTTAATTGATTGATTTGTAAAAACAGTGAAAATTTGGATAAATCTTCTTCTCAATGATTTAGACCTCTTTCAGACCAAGCCTCAACACTATTACTGACACATTAACATTATTAACATCATTAAAAAGACAAAGCATCAAATCTGGAGCCATGACTTCATTATAATGATATAATGAATGAATTAATAATTAATAACAGTAATGTGTAATTTCCCACAAAACACCATATTCTATAAGCTCTTTGTATGTTTGCCTACATAAATCCTAACTTAAGTAACCACAGCGGATTATATTATCAGAGGTTTCCTCCAATATTTTACAACAGTATTAATTTTCCTAAAGCATTTCTAGTGCTATCATGAGCAGAGTCTAAAAATGAGTTCCCGAAATTCAAGTCCTTGAACTACTTAATGTCCTTCTTTCTACAGGTCTGGACACCTCGGAGACTATTTATGAATAATAAGTGTGTGTGTCACACACCTGTATGCGGTAGAAGGCCCTGCTCTTCTGTTGGTGCAGCAGAGCATAGTAGTTGGCCAGCTCCACCAGCTGGTCCAGCTCTTTGTCCGGATACTTCTGCTTCAGCTCCTTCAGGATACGAATCACCTGCACACACACACACACACACACACACACACACACACACACACACACACACACACACACACACACACTTAGATGTAGAACTCTAAAGAAAGAAAATGTCCCTACTTCAATTAAAACAAAGAAATAAGCGGCTGTCCTCCCAGGCGTTTTGGCCGGGGTTTAATTCCCTGCGAGACATTCAGAGGCATTATAAACAAATGAACAAATTCATTTGCCCGACAAATTCTTAAGACGGTAGAGAATCTTTGTGCTAGACGGAAAATTATACATATTACATATATACGTGCAGAATAAGTGTCTCGTATCATAATCACTACAACAAAGATAACATAACAAAGGTTGATGCCCGCCTGTACCAGTTAGTGTTGAGCCATTGAACCGGCAGTCAAACGCTACTTTCTCTGATTTATAAAGGAAATAAAAGCTTGAGATACAAACAATCCTCATCTCTTACAGCAGTCTATTAACTGGTTGAGATATGGATGTTTTCTCCTTCATCCCCTCTGCATGAGCCGGTTAAGTGTTGTCTGTGTGATCAAGTCGAGAGGAACAACATTAAATAAAACTCGGAGGAATGGGAATGGTAACTGCAGCCATTCATCTCCGCTGAAAACAACCACTTTCACCGTCTCCTGGAGGCAAACAATCCACAATTTTGGCACTTTGATCATGTCATAATTGCACCCGCACCTACGCTAACTGCATTTATCAGTGACACAAAACCTGTGTAATGAGATTAGAAACTCATACCTGAGCCCAATGTGAACTTTTACAGACTGCTCTCTTTGTCCTCCTCTCTGTGAACAATATGATGTTTGGAAAATGTGAATGAGCTGTTCTGCACCAACTTCTTTGGGCGGGAGCAAGTGGTGAGTCAGATATCAAGCTCCTCTTTTATGGAACCAGCTTCCACCTTCAGTCCAGGAGACAGACACAGTCACCTCATATAAGAGTAGACTGAAGACTTTCCTCTTGATATTCTTATAGCTAAAGGGCTGAATCAGGTTCACCTGGCTCAGCCCCTGGATATGCTGCTATAGGTTTATAGGCTGCTGGGGGACGTTTAGGATACACTGAGCTCTTCTTTTCTCTCTACTTATGGATGAATGTTCATCTCGCCATCATACATTAAGAACTCTACTTCCTCCCCGGAGTCTTTGTGACTTCCTGTCTCAAAGAGTCCATTGGACCTGTCTGGGTCTGATGCCTCCTGCCTGGTGAGCCAGCTCCCTGCCATGGCCCTGCTGGTCCCCGTCTCCGTGTCTCACCTCTTTGCGGCTCTCGTCCAGCTCCTTGCTGCTCTCCATGTTCACCATGGCGCTGTTGGAGTTGGGCAGGCCGACGTTGTTGGGCACATCGCCCGTCGCGCCGTCCTGAGTCCCGACTCCGCAGTTCTCGGCAGGCATCACGGCGCCCCCCCGCGGCGAGAACTTGCCGTCTATGATCATCTCCATGCCGCCCTTGTTGGGTGTCAGGTCTCCCTCCGTCTCCACGACGATGCCGTGGCGCTTGTCGGCGCGGTAGCGTTTGCCCATGTACTTGTAGAAGAGCAGGCGGCGGTCAGCGATCCAGGCCAGAAGTACACACACAGGGAAGTACAGCAAGGTGACCAGGGCCTCCCACACCTAAAACACACATACGCTCCTTAATATCTCAGAGATCAGCGATAAAACCGTTGGGGGAAATAATCCTACACATTGTCCTGTCCTATTAACGATAGCTTATATACTGCTTGGATATACCCTTCATGTTCGCAAGTCCAAAAGAGCGAGACAGTTCCAAGGTAGCATCAACTATGACCGACATGTCCCGGGTCCATCTTCGTAGACACAAGCCATACATGATGGATTCTAGAGGCCCTGGAGGTGATTGGATGCAGAACGGCTTCGGTAATCAACTACTTCAGCGAACTGAAGATCAACACAGCTATTATATCACAGAGCTTCTGGGAACATATCAAATATGCCGATGAGAGCTGGATCAGTCGCCATCATTCTGACGGCTCAGAGCTTGATAGGCTCACAGTTACCCGCTCCATTCAGCTGAATGCTTTCATGACTTGTACCGGATCATGGTCGCTTACTTGTGAACTTTTCATAAGAATAAAGCGTCACAAGACGGCCGTGCTCAAAGTACTTTCGATTTCTCACAAGGTAAAGGCAACAATAATTTCCACTACGGAAAACGTTCTCCACGACTCCGCGAGTGCTTCCGAACCAGCGCCATTATTTTTACGAGTCCGCCTCACCTCCACGACGCCCGGCGACATGACGGACAGGATGAGGAAGAGCCAAATGTAGGCGAAGATGCTCCAGAAGGCGGTGATGAAGAACACCCGCAGGTGCTTGATCTTGCGGGTCTCGCCTGGGGGGATCGTCCATACACAGATCCCGATGATCACAAACATGTTGAAGGCGGCGCTGCCGACGATGGTCGATGGGCCAAGCTCGCCGGCTTTGAAGTTGTGGCCGCACACCTGGGAGGGAGATGTGAGGAGGACAGACGATGGCGGGCGTAGAAACAAACCAGACAATACAGAGTTACTTTCAAAACGCTCCTGAACAACAGGGCTCACTTGGCAGTCATGCAAATGATTAAGCGCTCTGAAAGTTTGTCATGAGATCCTGTTGATCTAACAACTCTGCACAAGATATTACAATTATACAGATACAACTGAAAGTAGATATTTTACATTGGTTTAAACTCAATACGTCGATCACGGAGACCTGCCAGTCGACCGCGGCGTAGTATTGGTAGATCGCATGACATTAAAAAAAATGTGCCCGCCCCCCTGTAACTTTCTCTATAGCGCCAGATTACAGCAGAAGCGTGTAATTTCTGTCTCTACGTATCACGTTAACAGTCTTCTGCAGGTCGATCGTCTTGACTTCGTCACATTATAAGTAGCTCGCATGCTAAAAAAGTGTGAGCAACCCTGGTCTAAACAATTAAAATACGATTAAGATGGACAGAGCAAAAAAAAGGAGGAGGAAGAGATGAACTAATTCAAACAAATCCCTGTGATAGAGGTACACAGTAGTGCGTGTGTGTGTGTGTGTGTGTCCGTACCTCTATAACAGACAGCAGTATCTCCGGAGCGCTGGAGCCGAGAGCCATGAGCGTCAGATTGGACACCGTTTCGTTCCAGATTCGAACCGTCGCCACCGACGTCTCCCCGTTGGGCATGGTGATGGTCACCTCTTTCTCCTGTTGTCCCAACATATGCAAATGTAGTTTTGACCAACTGTACATCAAACAGTCCCCTCAAACACCCACTGGTGTGTCCAGTTACTTTGGGCCGATAGCACCTTTTCCTGAAGGTTGAATGTTGGGGTGAATTTCTTTTCCAATCGAACAAAGCTAACAGGAGAGTGAGGAGGATGAAACAGTCTGACGCACACACGTCCCCCAGGTTAAAGGAGCAGTGTGTGGGATCTAGAGACATCTAGTGGCGAGATTGCAAATTGCAACCAACTGAATACCCCTCCTCTGAATACCCCATCTCTGAATACCCCTCCTCTGAATACCCCTCCTCTCAACCCTCCCCTTTCCAAACGGGGCGAATTACTGTGATGTCGAGAAGTGACTCGTGTACACTTACTAGTTACTCAAGACTGTCCAACCTAGCTTTATGTAAAAGATGCCTCTTATTTGAACTGACATATTGCCTTTATGGCGTTTAAACTATCTCGTAAGTATTCACAAACAAATATCAAGTTATGTTAAAAAAAAAAAAGAGTAGACCACACCTCAGCAAACCCTGCTGTGTCTCCTAAACTGACACACTTTATGACTACGATCCTCTCGGATAAACGTGCCGGGGTGTACAGTGTGACCATATCCAGGATGTAGACGGGGCCCGATCCATTCAGAGCACGGTGCGCCAGAACCAATGTTTTGAAGCGGATGCGGGCCGCCACCGGTAACCAGTGCAGAGAGCGGAGGAGCGGAGTGGTGTGGGTGAATTTCGGGAGGCTGAAGACCAGTTGAGCTGCTGCATTCTGGATGAGCTGCAGAGGCCGGATGGTCTTAGCAGGTAGACCAGCTAGGAGGGAGTTGCAGTAGTCGAGGCGCGAAATGACCAGAGCCTGGACCAGAACCTGCGCCGCCTTCTGGGTAAGAAGAGGTCGTATTATCCTGATGTTGTGCAGCATGTACCTACAGGAACGCGCTGTCACAGCGATGTTGGCCGTCAGGGAGAGTTGACTGTCTAGCGTCACCCCGAGGCTCCTGGTAGTCAGGGTAGGGGCCAACACAGAGCTGTTGAAGGTGGTAGTCAGGTCGTGAGTGGGGGAACCTTTCCCTGGTAGGAACAGTAGCTCGGTCTTGTCAGGGTTGATCTTCAGGTGGTGTGCAGACATCCACTGAGAGATGTCAGTCAGGCAGGCAGAGATTTGCGCCGCCACCTGTGTTTCGGACGGTGGGAACGAGAAGATCAGTTGGGTGTCATCGGCATAGCTATGGTAGGAGAAGCCATGCGAACAAATGACAGAGCCGAGAGAATTGGTGTATAGAGAGAAGAGGAGGGGACCCAGGACGGAGCCTTGAGGAACCCCAGTAGTGAGAGGACAAGGTTCAGATACAGATCCTCTCCAAGTTACCCGGTAAGTGCGGTCGGTGAGGTAGGAAGAGAAAAGAGCGAGTGCTGTGCCTGAGATCCCCAGGTCCTGAAGAGAAGAGAGAAGGATCTGGTGGTTCACGGTGTCAAATGCAGCAGAAAGGTCTAGAAGGATAAGGACAGAGGAGAGAGAGGCTGCTCTAGCAGAGTGAAGCTGCTCAGAGACAGCAAGGAGGGCAGTCTCTGTTGAGTGGCCGGCCTTGAATCCAGACTGGTGGGGGTCAAGAAGGTTGTTGCTGTGGAGGTAGGAGGACACTTGGTTAAAGATAGCTCGCTCCAGAGTTTTGGAAAGAAAGGGAAGAAGAGAGACCGGTCTGTAGTTGCTGACTTCAGACGGGTCGAGCGTGGGTTTCTTCAGGAGAGGGTTGACTCTTGCCTCCTTCAGAGAGTTGGGGAAACAGCCAGTTGAGAGGGAGCTGTTAATAAGATGGGTGAGAAAGGTCAGAAGGTCAGGAGCAACAGCCTGGAGGATGTGAGACGGGACGGGGTCAAGGGCGCAGGTGGTCGGTCGAGCAGAGGTCACCAAGCTAAGAATTTGACTGGGAGACAGGGGGGTAAACGAGGAAAGAGAGGGGGATGAAGGAATTGGTGTAGGTGAAGTGATAGAGGATGGATTAGTAAAGGAGGAGCGTATGTCGTCTATCTTGTTTGTAAAGTAGTCGACAAAGTGGCTCGGCAAAAGGGAGGAAGGAGGAGGGGGACTCGGGGGATCAAGGAGATTGGAAAAGATAGAGAAGAGGTTTTTGGGGTTAGAGAAGGAAGACTGAATTTTGGTCAGGTAGAAAGCTTTTGGCTGCAGAGATGGAGGCAGAGAAGAGATTGATAGCAGAGCAGGTCTTCCGCTTGATTCGATTTGCGCCATTTCCTCTCCGTCGCTCGCAAGTTGGCTCTCTCAGTACGCACCGAGTCGGACAACCAGGGAGCCGGAGAGGATTTGCGAACCGGTCGTGTCTTAAAAGGACAAAGAGAATCAAGAGATGAAGACAGGGACGAGAGGAGAGTGTCTGCGGCAGAGTTAGGCTGCATGAGTGAGAAGGAGTCAGTTGAGGGGAGAGCAGATAGGACAGAGGAGACCAGAGAGGAGGGACAGAGGGTGCGAATATTGCGGCGTACAGGTGCAGAGTGTGTAGATACGGGTGGGTTATCAGTACCAGAGAGAGAGAGAGTAAGAGATGAAGTAGTGGTCAGAGACATGCAGAGGAGTTACAGTGAGGTTAGAGGTAGAGCAGTCTCTAGTAAAAATGTAATCAAGATGGTTGCCGGCTTTGTGAGTAGGAGGGGAGGGACTGAGTGAGAGGTTGAAGGAAGACAGTAAGAGTAAAAGATCACATGACTTCTCAGTCAGGATGTTCAAGTCACCCAGAAGGATGAGCGGGGGGCCGTCCTCCGGGAAGTTGGACAGGAGGACGTCCAGCTCTTCCAAGAAGTCTCCCAAAGAACCAGGGGGACGGTAGAGAACAACAATGTGTAGCTGAACCGGATGAGTAACCGTCACAGCATGAAACTCAAAAGTCAGTGGGGTAAAAAGTGGAAGCGGGGAGAGAGAAACACCATTTGGGGGAGATGAGTAAACCTGTACCTCCGCCCCGACCAGAGGGTCTGGGTGTGCGACTAAAGGAGAAGGCCGAGGAGAGAGCAGCCGGGGTAGACGTGTTGTCAGGCGTGATCCAGGTCTCAGTGAGAGCCAGGAAGTCAAGCGACTGCTCCACAGCAAAGCCAGAGATGAAGTCGGCCTTGCGGTTGGCAGACTGACAGTTCCAGAGGCCTCCTGTGACAAGGTGCTGGGTGTGAGTAGAACGGGTAGGAAGGATAAAAGAGGAGGGGTTCCGGTACGCGAATGAACGAGTCCTATAGTAACTACGAGTAAAAATATGCACAGGTATAGAAAACACACACATATTCACAAAGTGGTGTAATACTCATCGGACGAAGACTCCAACGAAAGACTCCTATGTCTTTGTCCTCCGAGTCTTCGTCCGATGAGTCACACGACGCCTCAGCTGACGCCTGTAGACCCAATCCGGTTATGAACAGTTTCCCTAATTACCTCCAGCCGCGGTAATCACCGGCCCTTTTTGTATTCAAATGACGCTCTATTGAAACCAGGTGATGAGCGATCGTCCAATCAGTGTAGCTTCCGATCACAGTGACTGGAAACACTTCTCAACCAAAAACAAATCTTAAAACAACACAGACTAACAAACTAGGAGCTTAAAAACAGCAGATACAACAGTAACAGCAGATATAACTAATTTAAAGAAGATACTTAACAGGATCCAAGAAGTCAGTAGTCCTTCCTCCAATGTAGAAAATGCACACTTTAGCTCATATACGTTGATGACAAGTTCTTCCTGAAACTGTAATGAGCTCCTCTTTCTGTTTTTGTTTCCTGTGTGAAAATATAAATATATGGCTTTGCCTTCATATGTACTGGCTTTTTGGGGGTTATACTTTTACATTTGCTAAATTTAAATCCGAAGTTGCTCACATCCTTCCTCCGTGGTAACTACAACATTCCTGCTACCTCCTACTTAACGACACCGCTCATCTGTTCCTCCATTCGCTCTCACCTGGGACGTGATGACCTCTATGGACGCCATGAAGCGGTCTGCGATGATGGACACTCCCATGAACATGTACATGAGTGACGCAAAGTAGACCACCGCTCTGGCCACCTGGTCGCCGACCCCGGGCCTGTTCGGCTGCCAGACGGGCAGCAGGATGCCGGGCCTGCACACCGACACCTCCCCGCACTTCTCCTTGATGCCAGGCCCGGTGCTGTTGGCGTAGGTCGTGTAAGGGGAGAAGGAGGAGGGGAACATGGAGGGCGAGACCGCTCGGTACTCGGGGTCGCTGCTCGGGTCGCTGAGGTCGCTGCGCTGGGACTCCGCCTGGCAGGGAGGCAGCGGGATGAGGAAGAGGAGGAGGGGGAGGAGGAGGAGGAGGCCGGGTGAGGCCAAGACAGACATGGCTGGCGTGAGTGTGGTCCCCACGAGAAGTGTGAGGAAAGGGTGAGGCAGAGGACGGCGGGTTTAGGCTGAGAGAAGAGGGAGGTGGGAGGGGGAGATGCTGCGTAGAGCTGCAGGTGGTGCCACTCGCTCACCTAGAGGGGGACAGAGAGAAAAGAGTTGTTGTAAAAGACTCCTTTAAAAAAAAAAAAAATCCTACTGCACATTTTTAAAGCATTCTGGCTCTAGATGGAGAGAGCTGTCTACCTGAAGCTGTGTTACACCAACGAGGGGAAAGACTGTGGCAAATATGAACGGAAAAAAGATTTAGAACCTTAAAACCTTGTGGAGCAGAAATATAACCAAACTGGAAACCTGAGCCGGTGTTTCCAATGTATTACCACAAGTCAACTTCAGTCAGATGAATCCGGGGGAAGATGCACCCGGACACCCCCGAGGCCTCGAGGGTCTGAGGTCCGTCCACCTTAACCTCACACAATCCTGATGTGTTCCTAATTGGATTTCTTTCTCCTGTATCTGAATAAGGTAGTCTGCTTGGACTGACATCACCTGAGCATTTATAAAATCCCGGCTATACTGTTCCTGCATTCAGATAAAAAATATTTGTGTTTCCTGCAGCTCTGCGTTTGAGATAAATGCATATTAATGATTGCCTAACGAATTGAACTGCATCAGTATATGCACCTGTTTGCAAATCAATGAAGATCCAATGGCAAATCCATTTTGAGCAGGTGCCAATGTTTAAGGAGTCCTAACTCATCTATTGACATAAACTTCATTAAGATGCCATTTTCCACAGCTCATCTGAGGGCAGGGGGACCTTGAGCACTAAGTAAGCACTCGAGTGGCTACATTTAGACATCCAACTTCAACACAGATAAAGGGATTCTGGGAAGACGAAGGGCACGCTTCACGTCACGGTGGTGAGTCACCGGCACAGCGATGAAGGCCGCCAGTGACGTTTTTCTACTTCTTCCGCTTTCTTCATATGTCAGACATCCTGCAGCCTACTGCGCTTCTCCAGTGAGTCACACAGGAAACTATTCAAGTGATGAAGACGAAAATAAAGTTAAAGGAGGTGATGAGAAGGAGATAAAAAGCACCAGAAAAAGAGAAAGAGGAGGAAGAGGGAAGGACGGATGGAGGTCGATGATGTGGAACAGTGGAGGTTGACAAAGACAACTGAGGCATGGAGGGCTGAGACAGAGACAGATAACTAGAGAGAGATTAGAAATAAGGTGTCGGTAGAAAGGACGGGTCGGGTGAGAAGAATGGAGAAAGATAGATAAACAACATAAATAAGATGAGAAGGAGAGAGACAAAGGGTTGAGTGAAACTTGTGTGGCCGCTAACAATGTCTGCCCTTGTCTTCTCGACTGTGGCCTCGACCCAGAAGCAACATTCATCAGACACAAGAGAAGGCCAAATTGGACAAACTTGCTGGCAGTGTGTTTAACTCTAATGTCATTAGTGCAATGTCTTTTGTGAATTGCACCTTAATTAAAGGCCCAGTGTGAACGCTGTTGTGGCATCTTGTGATTTGTGGCAGGTTGCAACCAACTTAATACCTCTCAGCAGACCTCTCGCACTCCAGGATGATAATAAATGACACCTACACGTTAAAAAAAGTACAGATTAAAAGCACGAGTAATGTCAAGATCTATACCTACTGTGATCTTGAATTATTTAGCACTCGGGGACCGTTTAATACCGGGTTTTGGGTTTTGGAACGCATTCCTCCCTTCAAATAACGTAAAACATGTGGGTTCTGGGCTGATAAATAATAATAATAATAATAATGCAAAATGGCGAACTCCTGCTCCCTAAGCAGATGTAATAAATGCCTTTTTCTGAGCTAACGACAACCTTACAATTCTTAGTTTTGGGTGTTTATACACTGATTAGAACATAGTTGTGAGTATTATGTTCAATACCTGTCAATAACACCCTAAATATTACTCTGTTCCTTTAAGAGGGCTTTCAAGTGATGCTTATTTCATGGTGCCATCAGCTGCCACAGTCAACTCTTTGAGAATTTGCCCCATTGTGTGTGTGTGTGTTTATATTTATGTGTGCGTGTGCGTGTGCGTGTGTGTGTATTAGAGTATGAAAGATCGCGTCTGCCAACTGGTTAGATTCAAACCTCAGCGTGAAACCCAAAGGATGGACAGATGGACCCCGTTCTCCAGTGAAACGCTAATCTCTCTCTACCTCTCTCTTCCTGTCACGCTTCGGCCCATTTTGAGGACCAAAGCTGTTCTCTCCTGTTCTCTCCTCTTCTGTCTTCACGTCAAACGATTTCCACCATTGCCTTTTCTTTTCTTCACTTCCATTCTTGACAAAAAGAAAGAACACACGCTGTGAAGAGCCGACAGCTTCCTGCTGCTTTACAGAAGCATTTCCAGTCCACACAGTAAATAAACCTAAAATACTTCAAATGTTTCCTGTCTCCCTGATAAACCTGACCACACAAGCATAGACAGCAAATAATCTGCCACCAAAAACATGATTTGGATTTGTGTCACCAAGAGTCCAGACCAGTGGAAAACCACTGGTCTGGTCTGGGGCACGAGTAAAGCTTGCCTAGGACGTCAAATATGCAAGGGCCGCCCCTGCAGACATAGCTCACATATCTGAAGTATTGACTGATTTTATCTTTACGTAAAAAATCTAAAAATCTTTTAAAAAAATGTAATCAGTAACAAAAAGGAATTGTCTTGATGGACCGCACAACAATTTAAATATGAATTGCGATCACTGATTTTTCTTCCCTAAAGTTTAAATGGACACAATCAACTGATGTTTAAAATGAGCCACATATCAAACTAGAATGGGCACTCGGTAGAGCGCATACCTTCGCATATCACAAGATTGAATTATGAACAATTTGGCACTAGTTTCACGCAAATCGGATGCCAATTAACCGAGATATCGCAAATTTACGTTTTTCACCTTTTTGTGACCTTGACCTTTGACCCAATCACTCCCAAAAACCAATCGATTGTTCCTTGGGTCATGACCAATCATCCCACCAAGTTTCATAAGAATCGGCTCAGTTTTGTCTGATTTAGACGAATAACTGACGGACGGACGGACATATTCACAAATAAATAAATACACGCCAGCGAAAACATTACCTTCTGCATTTTCAATGCGAAGGTAATCAGGCGCTTCTAACAGCTCGCCACCAGGGGGCGATCCAGATGTTTTGACTTTGGGGGCTAATGGATACCACGCATTGCACAACAATGCATTCCTTCATTCAAGAATCTTATGTTATGTCTTAGTTTGACGCAACGACTTGTTAATTAGCAGAAATGTTGCACACCATGGAAGTGACCGCAGCGCTCGTTTTCTAAAGATTTAACTTTTAGCAAAACAAAATTGATACAATTTAATATTGCTTCTAGGAGATGCTTTTCGAAGCAATGATGTGTATCCTTATAGCCGTTTTGCATCTCTTTAGGGTTATTTTGAATCCCTTTGTAGTCATCTTTTATGTTCACATAAGGGTTCTGCGGTATAGCTGAGCTTGATTAAAAGTTAACATGGTGAAAGGGATTTCCTGACATTTTGTATTTGTATGTGGGTCAACTTCAACTCCACTAAATAGTGGTAAAAATGCAAAGAGAATTTCTAAAGAAAGAAAAATGAAAAAAATAAAAAAATTCATTCCAGAAATATGCAATAAATGAGCTGAATGCACCCCTTGAAGATACCTGTCCATACTGAGGTTCAATATGAATAGTAACAGGATATTATGTTTATTTCCTTCAACATTTTATTAACACAAACAACCTCAGATATTAGGTTTGAATGATTTAAAATTCCTCATGGGAATGTAAGGTGTCTGAAAAATGTATTTAGTCCCATGTAGGTGTTTCATTAAATTCATCTCCCGGTGGAGCTGAAGATGAGAGGGAAGACTAATGGACTCCGCTGTGATTCTCACATTCAACGGCAGAATTCGATTACGTTTAGTTGATTTTGATTAACTCAGCTGCTGCATTTCTCCCCTTTTCAAATAAATACAATAAAAAAAAGTAATCAATTCCACTGATGTGCGGAGACATGTGAAGATAAAACTATCAAAGTCAGGTAATGAAAAGGATATTTTCACAAGTATATTTATAAGCATAATTAAACTGTGTTTCAATCATTTTAATTAATGTTTTCCTAACAGCGGTTACGAAAGAAATATAACGTAGTAGTGATGGCTGAATAGAGTCTTATAAGGAGAACAGGAAGAAGGGAGAAGGACAAAGATGGATGGAAGAAGAAAATGAAGGAAGAGAATAGGAGACACGCACTGTTGTGTTTTTGTGACTGAGTGTGTATCCATTACTGATAAACAAGAGACATGACCAAGTACATTTTAGATATAAGATGAATAATCACTATCAGTGTCGTAAATCCAGACTGTGGATAAGAAGTGGACGTAGTCATGGTGACCTCACCCTTTGGTTTGTGTTATGAAGCCTCGAGGGCGCCGATTTTGTCATCCCCAGTTTTGGATTACCGTCTGTCGCCACGTTCTTTTATTTTGCAACCGATAAATGAAAACTGTCATATTTGTAATGCGGAGAAGTGACGTAGAGACGCCGTGTACAGTTATGGTAGCAACCTGTCAATCACAGTAAGCTCGCCCTCAAGCATACATGCTTTATGGTCTATTTTACTCTGAATGGACCATCATTTACTAAATTAACATTATGCTGTATTGAAGAAGACTTAAAATAGTAATTGAGACCATAAACTCATGTTTACAATGTTTAAAGAGGCAATAAATCAAGAGAGAAGTAGAGTCATTTTCTCATAGACTTCTATACAACCAGGCTTATTCTTGCCCCCTGCTGGTCAGGAGAGAGAATGCAGGTTTTAAGGAACTTCCACATCGGCTTCACTAGGCAGAACCGGAGGTTGCCGCCTGGGTAAACCACTGGACGATGGTCTTTTTTTTAAGAAGTATTGTTTATACACCGTACATGTAGTCAACCCACAACGACCCAACCTGTATAACTCGGATTTTTAAAATCATTTTACATTTGTAACCGTAACTAACCTAATGGTTTATTTAGAGTGCTGTCCTAATGAGAATGCTGTGAACGAAACCATTTATTTTTGCATTTGAAGAGTGCTTCACTCACAACTGCAACTCATAGGAAAAAGTCCTTGGCTCTTATTCAAACTATTAGTTTATTAACTAAACTAAAGTTCCCATACTAATATCTAAATGGTAAATGTACGGCAATGTTCTAGTCTTCCGACCACTCAAAGCGCTTCTACCCCCACACACACACACACACACACACACACACACACACACACACACACACACACACACACACACACACACACACAGCATTAAACAACGATTGCCGACGTTGATAGGTCTGATCCTATTCATTGCTTTTGGTGCTTTACGTTAGCTCCACTGGACAGCACTGGAGGTTGCTGCCTGGACCTTAATGTTGGCCTATGATGCTAATTTTTGTTGAAGTGGCTTTGGAGAGAGGCCTGAAGGGACCGGCTGTCAGGGTTGCTGACTTGACGACTTACTTTCTAGATTCGGCAACTTTTGGAGGTACTTCTGCACTCTGGTTACACTTTCCTCCTTCAACCATGCAGCGTCGAACGACAGCACTCGTGTAATAAACCTCACTTCTATGCTTGAGACAATGTCTAACGGCGAAGGCTCCGTCTGATTGGCCACAGAGTTGCTGACGCACACATGCAAGGAATTTGATTACATTGTTAACTTCCAAGAACTCATGACACCGAAGTTTCCGTGTGTAATGATTGGCAGCATGTACAGTAATTTCCGTTTGAACCCTAATTCATAGCTCCATTGACATTTAGACACTGGACCATTAATTAGCCTTTAGGATTCAGCAGAGTTGATGCTGTTGCTGTGGTTACCCATCGGGCACCAGCAGTGACGACAGTCACTGCTTACATGTGACATTAAATACAAAGTGATCAGGATACATTGATAGTCTCACAGTAATGCATTATGGGAGGCTTAATCACACACACATGTTGTATTGTCTAAGGTTGCTCAGACAGTCATTAGAGCTGAAACTGGATTTCATTACAGCCGACCGTAAATGTTTCCGCAGCAACAGAAATACAAACTCAGATTCAGAAGTATGTCATGTTGAAGCTTTCTCACTGTGTGAGAAACCCAAATGAAGGGTTTTAACCATATTAAAAAAACATATTTTGAAAAAACTCTAAAAAAATTAAGATGAAAAAGAAAAAAATAGGATGAAAAAGAAGATCCCGTCCGTGGTCACATTGTGCTCCTATTTAACAATATATACAATGAAAACAAAATATTTCTTTATAGTTCTATACCAAAATCCATCCATCTTCAAAACAAAATATGTTTGATTATGTAATCCGGTATCTACCGGATTCAACCAATAATCTCATGACATCCATTAATCTAAAATGTTGCGACGAGAGAGGTGAGTGTGGAGCATGGATGCATCAGGAGGAACACATACATTGCTGAATGATGCGTTAAAAACACTGTATTTAAAAAGGTATGTCCAGGTTGTATGTGAGACCCAGTTCTATTCTCTGGGTTGCAATTGTTTAACCGGTTTTAAACATATGGGGTCGGATCAGTCTGACCCCATAATGCACACAGAGAGAGACTCACAAATGCAAACATTTAGATTTGTCTGTTTGTGGATTTATATGCATTTATTTGTGGATTGCACTGCATTTGTTTGTTAGTCTCTCTCTCCCTCTGTTTGTTCTCCTATGTGTTTCACAAACACAAAGCTTTCCAACGCTGCAAATTGGCTACAATGTGCCAGCGAAATTGTCCCTCAGCTGGCAGGAGGCCATTTTACTGTCGTGAAGAAAACAAGTCGTCATCCAAACATGTGTGAGTGCATGATGAAATAAACAGGACTCAAAGCCAACTTTCAATTGTCATCTATAGTATTTTTTTCTTCTACATAAAAACATCCAATTAAAATGATAAGCAAATTAGATACTGTATTTGTATGGAATAAAAAAGAAATCTTGTAATTATTGGTTTTAACGATGTATTTATTATCAGCTGCTAGAGGTATTTTAAACAGGTTATCATTCATCTGTAATATCTTCATTTCATTTATGTTGTTGTGAAAACAAACAACATTTTACGAGATTACATGTGAACACAACATGGCAGCGTCAAAATGTCGCTCTGCCCAATACGAATGTGTACTTCTAACAACACACAGCTAAATGTTACGTAACAGAAGCTTCTTCAGTATTATTGGTGCGACCACGGTTACCAGCCCCCCTGTTGATTTGAACACGGATTGGTTGTTTACGATGTAACATTATCAGAGGTTGGCAACTATAAAAGCATTAATGCCGATGTCCTGATAGCATATTTATCTGAACGCCAGTAAAACTAGAAAAGCGTCAGAGACCCTCCATTATTATTGAACGACTGGCTCTAAATATTGAGTCCATCTGTTTTTCTTTGGACCCTCTGCAGTGATTAGATTGAGGAGGTTTAAACTGGGATTTGTTTAGCTGATGTTCCAACCGAGCGAACATGCGACTCACCTTCTGTTTCTCTCATTAAGTTTGAAGAAGAGCTCTGCTAGAGCGACATGCTGCGTGGTTATGTTCCAGCTTGTCATAAGCGCCATTATTGGGAAACAGGATGCTTTAAATCTGTACACATTTTGATGCTACGCTTCCAGTTTCTTGCACTGCTGATTTCTTCTGTTCTTATTCAACTGTTGCTCAGAGGGATCTTAGATTTTTCTGCAATTAAGATGTTGTAGAGCTGACTTTATTGAATCGCTAAAACAAATAATAACTTCCAGTTCAAAACCAGTGTTTAACAACCAACCTCAGTCATACCAGTTGCCAGTTGGAGATATAATAGTTTAATTACCTTTCTCATGGACCAGTTTGAGGTTTTATGGGGTAAGGCTCTTCATTGTACAATATGTCTATGTTTCTAGCATTGAATCAGAGGTTCCACATGTTACGGCTACAAGACCTCTTGATTAAAAGGACAGCACAAAGAGAAACACACCAGCTGAGGCACCCGTCACGCCTCCAGTGAGAATAACTCACCTGTGCTTCATGTCTTTGGACTGTGGGAGGAAACCAACCTGTGGGAGGCGATGGTCAGTGGCTAACTAATGGATTGATTGTGCATGTTGCATGTTACTGCTGTAGAGGTTTACGGTTGTGCTAATTTTACCACTGCTCCCCATCCTTCAGTTTATCAGACACATTAAAATTCAAAATACCCACATCTGGAGATACAGGGTTTACTGGATAGGAAGGGGATGACATGTAATCTGCAAAAATAACTAAAACTGTCGTAGTAGAGTAAAAAGTCCAATATTTAGCTCATAGATGTAGTACAAGTACAAAAGAAGATGTTCTTTAACAAACATTGATGCATCACAAGCTCTGCCGACAGTTTGAAATGGTATTCCCTTCCTGTCTCCTAAGTGGGAGGGGTCATGGCGTCTCTGCCTCCTCCCCCAATCCCTCCACCTGGTTTGGAAGTGTCGTGAACGTTGCAATGATAGCATAATGGATAATAATTGCATCATGTATTTATTTATTTTTAAAATATCAAACAGCTAAACAGACATATTTAGCATGACAAAAAGTAGTTTGCTTGGTGTTCGTTCATTTTAGTGACAGAAATTTGGGAAGATATATAGCTTGTGAAAAATGGGTCCAATAATTTACTTAAGTGACTGTGGGGCAAAAGAAGTGTAATTATATGAATATACAGGACTGTCTCAGAAAATTAGAATATTGTGATAAAGTTCTTTATTTTCTGTAATGCAATTAAAAAAACAAAAATGTCATGCATTCTGGATTCATTACAAAGCAACTGAAATATTGCAAGCCTTTTATTCTTTTAATATTGCTGATTATGGCTTACAGCTTAAGAAAACTCTAAATATTAGAATATTACATTACATGTCATTTAGCAGACGCTTTTATCCAAAGCGACTTACAATAAGTGCATTTCAACCTAGAGTACAAACTAAGAACAACAAGAATACAGAAAGTAACATTTCCTCAACATAGTCAAACTACAAAAGTACCATAATAAGAGCCATTCAAGTGCTACCAAAGTGCAAGTCTGTGATTAATCCAGATATAGTCGGAAAAGGTGCGTTTTCAGTTTTTGGCGGAAGCTGTAGAGACTTTCTGCTGTCCTGATGTCAGTGGGGAGCTGGTTCCACCACTGAGGAGCCAGGACAGCAACCAGTCTGGATGTAGAGTGATATTAGCTCGAGGTGACGGAGTCACAAGTCGGTTGGCTGTTGCCGAGCGGAGCGAACGTGCCGGGGTGTACGGTGTGACCACATCCCGGATGTAGACGGGCCCGATCCGTTCAGAGCACGGTACGCCAGAACCAATGTTTTGAAGTGGATGAGGGCCACCACCGGTAGACAGTGAAGAGAGCGGAGGAGCGGAGTGGTGTGGGTGAATTTCGGGAGGCTGAAGACCAGTCGAGCTGCTGCATTCTGGATGAGCTGCAGAGGCCGGATGGCCTTAGCAGGTAGACCAGCCAGAAGGGAGTTGCAGTAGTCGAGGCGCGAAATGACCAGAGCCTGGACCAGAACCTGCGCTGCCTTCTGGGTAAGAAGAGGTCGTATTCTCCAGATGTTGTGCAGCAAGTACCTACAGGAACGCGATGTCGCAGCGATGTTGGCTGTCAGGGAGAGTTGACTGTCTAGCGTCACCCCAAGGCTCCTGGCAGTCAGGGTAGGGGCCAACACGGAGCTGTTGAAGGTGGTAGTCAGGTCGTGAGTGGGGGAAACTTTCCCTGGTAGGAACAGTAGCTCGGTCTTGTCAGGGTTGATCTTCAGGTGGTGTGCAGACATCCACTGAGATGTCCGTCAGGCAGGCAGAGATTCGCGCCGCCACCTGTGTTTCGGACGGTGGGAACGAGAAGATCAGTTGGGTGTCATCGGCATAGCTGTGGTAGGAGAAGCCATGCGAACGAATGACAGAGCCGAGAGAATTGGTGTACAGAGAGAAGAGGAGGGGACCCAGGACGGAGCCTTGAGGAACCCCAGTGGTGAGAGGACAAGGATCAGATACAGATCCTCTCCAAGTTACCCGGTAAGTGCGGTCGGTGAGGTAGGAAGAGAAAAGAGCGAGTGCTGTGCCTGAGATCCCCAGGTCCTGAAGAGAAGAGAGAAGGATCTGGTGGTTCACTGTGTCAAATGCAGCAGAAAGGTCTAGAAGGATAAAGACAGAGGAGAGAGAGGCTGCTCTAGCAGAGTGAAGCTGCTCAGAGACAGCAAGGAGGGCAGTCTGTTGAGTGGCCGGCCTTGAATCCAGACTGGTGGGGGTCAAGAAGGTTGTTGCTGTGGAGGTAGGAGGACACTTGGTTAAAGATAGCTCGCTCCAGAGTTTTGGAAAGAAAGGAAAGAAGAGAGACCGGTCTGTAGTTGCTGACTTCAGACGGGTCGAGCGTGGGTTTCTTCAGGAGAGGGTTGACTGTTGCCTCCTTCAGAGAGTTGGGGAAACAGCCAGTTGAGAGGGAGCTGTTAATAAGATGCGTGAGAAAGGTCAGAAGGTCAGGAGCAACAGCCTGAAGGATGTGAGACGGAACGGGGTCAAGGGCGCAGGTGGTCGGTCGAGCAGAGGTCACCAAGCTAAGAACTTGACTGGGAGACAAAGGGGTAAACGAGGAAAGAGAGGTGGATGAAGAAGTTGGTGTAGGTGAAGTGATAGAGGATGGATTAGTAAAGGAGGAGCGTATGTCGTCTATCTTGTTTGTAAAGTAGTCGACAAAGTGGCTCGGCAAAAGGGAGGAAGGAGGAGGGGGACTCGGGGGATCAAGGAGGTTGGAAAAGATAGAGAAGAGTTTTTTGGGGTTAGAGAAGGAAGACTGAATTTTGGTCAGGTAGAAAGAGCTTTTGGCTGCAGAGATAGAGGCAGAGAAGGAGGAGAGAAGAGATTGATAGCAGAGCAGGTCTTCCGCTTGATTCGATTTGCGCCATTTCCTTTCCGTCGCTCGCAAGTTGGCTCTCTCAGTACGCACCGAGTCGGACAACCAGGGAGCCTGAGAGGATTTGCGAACCTGTCGCGTCTTAAAAGGACAAAGAGAATCAAAAGATGAAGACAGGGACAAGAGGAGAGTGTCTGCGGCAGAGTTAGGCTGCATGAGTGAGAAGGAGTCAGTTGAGGGGAGAGCAGATAGGACAGAGGAGGCCAGAGAGGAGGGACAGAGGGTGCGAATATTGCGGCGTACAGGTGCAGAGTGTGTAGATACGGGTGGGTTATCAGTACCAGAGAGTGAGAGAGAGTAAGAGATGAAGTAGTGGTCAGAGACATGCAGAGGAGTTACAGTGAGGTTAGAGGTAGAGCAGTCTCTAGTAAAAATGTAATCAAGGTGGTTGCCAGCTTTGTGAGTAGGAGGGGAGGGACTAAGTGAGAGGTTGAAGGAAGACAGTAAGAGTAAAAGATCACATGACTTCTCAGTCTGGATGTTCAAGTCACCCAGAAGGATGAGCGGGGGGCCGTCCTCCGGGAAGTTGGACAGGAGGACGTCCAGCTCTTCCAAGAAGTCTCCCAAAGAACCAGGGGGACGGTAGAGAACAACAATGTGTAGCTGAACCGGATGAGTAACCGTCACAGCATGAAACTCAAAAGTCAGTGGGGTAAAAAGTGGAAGCGGAGAGAGAGAGAAACACCATTTGGGGGAGATGAGTAAACCTGTACCTCCCCCCGACCAGAGGGTCTGGGTGTGTGACTGAAGGAGAAGGCCGAGGAGAGAGCAGCCGGGTAGACGTGTTGTCAGGCGTGATCCAGGTCTCAGTGAGAGCCAGGAAGTCAAGCGACTGCTCCACAGCAAAGCCAGAGATGAAGTCGGCCTTGCGGTTGGCAGACTGACAGTTCCAGAGGCCTCCTGTGACAAGGTGCTGGGTGTGAGTAGAACGGGTAGGAAGTATAAAAGAGGAGGGGTTCCGGTACGCGAATGAACGAGTCCTATAGTAACTACGAGTAGAAATATGCACAGGTATAGAAAACACACACATATTCACAGAGTGGTGTATTACTCAGCCACCCCCGAAGACTCCAACTAAAGACTCCTGTGTCTTTGTCCTCCGAGTCTTGACTCCAACTAAAGACTCCTGTGTCTTTGTCCTCCGAGTCTTGACTCCAACTAAAGACTCCTGTGTCTTTGTCCGCCGAGTCTTCGTCCGATGAGTCACTGACGCCTCAGCTGACGCCTGTAGACCCAATCCGGTTAAGAACAGTTTCCCTAATTACCTTCAGCCGCGTTACTCACCGGCCCTTTTTGTATTCAAATGACACTCAATTGAAACCAGGTGATGAGCGATCGTCCAATCACTGTAGCTTCCGCTCACAGTGGCTGGAAACACTTCTCAACCAAAACAAATCTTGAACAACACAGACTGACAATATCATGAAAAAGTATACTAGTAGAGTATTCAACTAATCACTTGAATCGTTTAATTTACTCGAAACACCTGCAAGGGTTTCCTGAGCCTTGAGAAACACCGGACAGTTGCAGAGTGGTCCAAAGTCCTCTTTTCAGACGAAAGCAAGTATTTCATTTGGAAGTCAAGGCGCCAGAGTCTGGAGAAAGGCTGGAGAGGAGCAAAATCCAAGTTGCTTGAAATCCAGTGACGTTTCCACAGTCAGTGATGGTTTGGGGAGCCATGTCAGCTGCTGGTGTTGGTCCACTGTGTTTCATCAAGTCCAGCGTAAATGCAGCTGTGTACCAAGAGATTTTAGAGCACTACATGCTTCCGTCTGCTGAAAAGCTCTCTGGAGATGAGGATTTCATTTTCCAGCATGATCTGGCACCTGCCCACAGTGCCAGAACCACCAGTAACTGGTGTACTGACCATGGCATTACTGTCCTCCATTGGCCTGCCAATTCCCCTGACATGAACCCCATTGAGAATGTGTGGGGTATTGTGAAGAGGAAGCTGAAAGACACCAGACCCAACAATGCAAATGAATTAAGGGCTGCTATTGAAGCATCCTGGGCATCCATAACACCTCAGCAATGCCACAGGCTGATTGCCTCCATGCCACGCCACATTGATGCAGTCATCTGTGCAAAAGGATTCCCAACCAAGTACTGAGTGCATTAAATTTAGAGATAGGATATTTGAGCTTTCTTAAGCTGTAAGCCATAATCAGCAATATTAAAAGAATAAAAGGCTTGCAATATTTCAGTTGATTTGTAATGAATCCAGAATGCATGACATTTGTTTTTTTACAAAAAATAAAGAACTTATCACTTATCACAATATTCAAATTTTCTGAGACAGTCCTGTAGTTCACATTAACACCACCAGTCTCCCAAAGGCCCACAAGAGACCCTCATTGGGAGGTCCTCTTTTTGAACTTTCTCTGGTATCCAGGCGAAATAAATGGAAAGACCCTTGTAAAGTACAAGTATCTCAAATGTGCACTCAAATATAGCACTGGAGGAAATGCAATTAGTTTCATTCCACCACTTGAGTAACTTGCAGCATCATGAAGCTGAAGAGCCTTCAGAGTTCACAGGTTCCTTTGTGTCCCTGGACATGAAGGACGTCGGTATGAATGCAGCAGCTCTTACACACCACGTCCTCTCTCTGAGCCCACTTTCACATCCCATGTATCAGGTTAAAGGAAATTGGATGAGTGATTGCCCTTCATCGGACATCTCTGTAATGTCAGCCGCAGCCAGCTGGAGAAGCAGCGATAAGCTTTCACTGCTGTAAATGTTGACGGAGAACGTCAGAGGGACATGCCGAGGCTCTCTGATGTGGCCAATGACGACAGTATTGATCACAGAAAGATAAACATTGGACCCGACTGTATCCGATCCGACTACTTTAATCTTTTCTCTCCGGAGGAAAAATCTTTAATATGAACATTTTGAAAGTGGCAAAGATACTGTAACGCCCCCCTGCTGCTAGAAATAACTATATTTAGCATCCAACTGAGAATAATAGATATATGAAGACAACGAAAAGGGTTCATGTCAAAGTACGAGTCAACTACAAAGAGTAGAAACTTCCCCTCGCCATCAGAACTATGAAAACAATACATTACGAGACCTAATAGACCTAAATACATTTGATGTCAGTTACTAATTAATGTATGTTAATAAAGTAATGTTATTAATAAGTACTTCAGGCTACTGGACATTTTGAGAAATTAACAAACAATAAACAAGTGTAGATGTAAAGTAGATTCTCAAATACACCTGGTTCATCTTTATTGATTGTGCTCATGTATTTATACTTGATTCATTCATTTGTTCTTAATTACACGTATTCTTCACACATTTGTCTCTCTAGTAGTTAAGCTTGTAGATAAAGTTTCTGACATATTTAATGATGAATGTGATCATTTGATTTGTGTGTGCGCGTCACCGACTCACCGTTCACCCTGTCAAGAACTCAGCAGCAACCCAGAGATTTCCCTTTCCCTTCATCACAATGAGGAATTAAATTATATTGTTGTTCTGATAGATGAAGCTAAAATATACCACTCTCCTCGACTTTCAGATCAATTAATTTATGATTCTGAATTTGTAGTTATTTATTATCTTTACATATTTTCATATGAATAACTTATTAAGTGTGTGTGTGTGTGTGGTAAGCACCTACAGATTCACTGGGAGCCGTTTTTATCTACCAAGTTAACCAACCAAATATTCTTCGCATCCTTGAACAAACCAATCAAAAAATTAACCCAGCTGTGTGTATGTGCTAGTGTGTGTGTAGTTGTGTGTCACTGTATAATTCTCTCTCTCCCATTCTTCTCTCATGGGAACGCTCAAAAGGCACAAGACAAACAGCACCTTGGCAACGACATGTTGCTGGTGAGCAACCAGCGGGTGGGCACACACACACACACACACACACACACACACACACACACACACACACACACACACACACACACACACACACACACACACACACACACACACACACACACACACACACACACACACACACACACACACACACACACACACACACACACACACACACACACACACACACACACACACACACACACACACACACACACACACACACACACACACTTTTGATGTCTCAAACTAATGAAGAGAGCGAAACGCAGCGTGCTGCAGTGATCGCTAAACCACTTTCCCACAGAACCTCTGCTGAGTGCATCAATAAACTAGAATCAAATAGAAACCGTGGAGGGGCAGTAACAAGGCCCTCGTGATCTTGGAAACACATGATTTATTCATGCAACGTGGCAGCTACCAGTAAATAGAAAATGTACAGTCGGTGAATGAAAGAATGGAGTAGTTTTTCTGAAACAGCTGACGTATGTATTCATGATTTAGTGTTTGGCAACACACAATAACACCGCCCCCGCCGCCATTTTGCTTCTTTCTTCTGTGCCAGACGACGGTTTATCAAATTGCAAATTGAAAGTGTCTCCCGTGTTGAGAGTAAGCGCCGGTGTTTATACAGCATCTTTTCCTCGTAGAAAAGGTGGGCAGGGCTTCATGCCAGGGCCTCGTCTAAAAAGGGCTCTGAGCACACATCACCCCCGTAACCTCGTAATGTACGAGAGACAAGCCTCGCCCCTTTGCTTTTTATTATCTCTTTGGGTGACCAACTATTTGACATCTATTTTTCATCCTGAGAACCACCATTGCTTTGTACTCGTTATGGATGCGGTTGTCACCTCTCAATCTGAGAGAGGCGATAAAAGCATGACACTCAGAGTCCGCCCGGACGATCCTCCACCACAAATGGGCTTTTCATTCTTTGCTATGATCGTGGCTGTCTGGCATTTAAAGCTCAGGATTTATAGACATGGCTAAACCAAGCACCGTCTCCATTTTCTTCAGGGATTTCATCAGAGATATCGTATTACTAAGTGTGAGGGGTAGTGGGACAATAAAAGATGCTCTCTCGGTACAATTGATTAAAGATGCTGGCGCTCAGACAAAAAACGTGACTTGGACCCACAGACCCAAGGAGAGTTCACAGACCCCTCCAGCCCCAACCATAGGGAGCGTTCTTTCAACTTGAGAGATAAACATGTGCTATTCGATTTCTCTTTTTTGTACAAACACCCTGCAAATAGATCGCCAGGTGTAGTGCCGACCAATCGGATGATTCCTGCCTCCGGTGTGTTCACTTTACTTCTTCGGCCCTGAAATAACTCATCTTTATTACCATTCATCATCCGTTTGTTCTAAGGGCTCAAACACTGTGTGTGACATCAGTTGTGATGGGAGTCGACGTTTCACTGCATTCATTGTTGATTAGCTGGCCCTCCAGTGAGTAGAGGCGCTCACACCTCGGGTTCAAATGCCAAAGTGAAAAACGCAAATGAGGCAGTTTGTTTGATAATCGCATATACTGTATATTTATACACTATATATATATATATATATATATATATATATATATATATATATATATATATATATATATATATATATTAAAAAAAAATAATATGTATATTTTAAAGTAAATCACACACACACACACACGTTAAGTATTGGGGAGTGGCATTTAAATGATAAAGCTGACATCGGTCTTTTATTTTTCTTCTTGTCAACAAAACCCACAAAAGGACCAAAACCCACGACGTGTTTGTACGTCTCTCAGTACTTTCTGACTTCCTGTTTGTGGCTCTTAGCTACAACCCCATTGGTTCCACTGTAATTCTCTGGAGGATAGATGGAAATAGATGTTCCATAAAAAAAAAAAACGGCAAAAGAAAAAGAAGACCTCCTGGGTATTACTTGACGACAAAGATGTGTCTTTTCTTGCACCACTGGTGAACAGCATGTTGGTCTCGCTGCCATCGTGTAAGGTTTGGTCCCAGTGTCCACTGGGACCAAACCTCACACTATGGAGCAGGAATAACACAGAGATGCTAAGCTCTCTTTTCATGTCTCCGCCTCATCTACACAGACTCTCATTAGGATACAGCGAGGCTAAATCAGGAAGCAAATTGGTCTCTCAACAATCATTTTCTTTATGCCTGCTGAGCCGCGTCCTCTTGGAGGAGACAATCAGTGTCAGCCGAGCGGAAAGACACAGAATTGCTTGTAATATTCACCAGCCCAAACACAAAACCTCTCTGAGAGCTCGACAGGGTGGCCCGTGAACATGTGACTTCATGTGTGATGTGATTAGACAAAAGTCTGAAAGTGCCTCACTCCCCCAGTTTACTTTGCCTGATGTGAGCGTCTAAATTTAAATGTTTATATCGATTTAGTGTATTCTCAAGTCAACGTGGTGAGAAACAATGTTAAATATCTCATCGTCTCTTTCATGCTTTTCTTCTTGTCTGGTTCTTTTTGTTTAATGTTTTATTATAATGTTGATTACTTTGAATCGCATTTGTATTAATCATGATAAAAGGGGTTTTCTTCAAATGTTTTTTTTATTATTCAAAAACATCAAGGTGTTTTTTTCTGTGTGTATAAATAATTTTAAGATTAATGAAAGAATGGAATTGGATCTCAAAAATGGAAATTCACAATAAATCAAGCCATGACAGACAACATTTTGCAAAAGCAGATTTTTCTGACAATAGAAAAGGCAAGAGGTGAAATTAAAATGATCTGGGATGAGTTACATAAGCTAACGGGACATTTTAATGAAGTAAGGAAGCTGCTTATAAATAAATTAAAGGAACTTAATATAAATGGAGAAAAAGGCGAAAGGCAGAGAATGGGCGTTATGGCACGACCGACAGGACTACGAGAAAAAGACAATAATCCAGCCAGAGACATTATTACATTACATGTCATTTAGCTGACGCTTTTATCCAAAGCGACTTACAATCCTGTTACATTCATACACCGTAGACTCAGCTACAGAGAGAAATTCAGGGTTAAGTGTCTTGCTCATGGACACATCGACTAGGGCGGGGATCGAACCTCCAACCCCGTGATTGAAAGACTGGCACAATATATAGGGGGGGAAACAGGGGTACGACATGAGACGGTAACGAGACAAGAGTGGCTGAGGACAGGTGAAGGGGATGAAACAATCGAGGAGACAGAGAAGACAGAGGAGACAGAGAGGAGACACAGAACAGGGCCTTACAACAACTGTCAAATAATCCATCTGAAGAACAAATGCTTTCAATCACTATTTCATTGATGTTGTGCCTACTATTGCTAATCCCCCCCCCCCCCCGAGAATACACATGTCTGTGTAAGTTAATTAATTGAACCTCTAGGTACAGACCCATCAGTATCAAAGGTTGTAGAGAAGTTGGTAGCTGAGCAAATTTACTGTGATTTGAATACCACTCCTGTTGCCTTTCAGCCAATGCAACTTGGCTACAGAGCCAATTATTCTACTGAGAAGGCCACCTGTTTCAATACAGAAACAAATCAAATTTAGACTGTCCAAATACAGAACTATCAATCTACTGCCCTCCAGCAAGAATCTATCCTGGGCTCATTGCAATCAATGATCTGCCATCAGTATGTCCTGATACCAATATCCAAAGACGACACTTTAATTTACTTGCATGGTATCAAAATGGGACAAGTTGCAAATTAACCAACTAACTCCATGGTTCATGTAACTGTGTGGTTAAAGCAATGCTGTTTACTTAGTGTATCCAAAACAGTATGTATGTTTTTTACACAAACCAACTGGTAGTGTAGAACTGGATGTTTTTGTATATGGGGAGAGGCTACAGGTTGTACCTGGATACAAGTATCTCGGAGTACTTTTTGATTCCAAATTATCATTCAAATCTCATGTGGAAAAGGCCGGTAATCAGGTCCGAATCAATCACGTTCACACAAAACTACATGTCAACAGAGCCAGCTAAGACATACACGCTGTCTTTGATTGTTTCCCACTCACTGTCATACTCATTGAATGTGTTGTAACTCTGTAATGATTCCTTCTGGTCACATGACATCTATTGCATCTGTTCATCCGGGGAGAGGGATCCTCCTCTGTTGCTCTCCTCAAGGTTTCTTCCTTTTTTTCCCTGTGAAAGGGTTGTTTCTATATTCTGGGAGTTTATTCTGATCTGATGCGAGGTCCTGGGACAGGAATCTCATACAGTATGTGTACAGATTGTAAATTTGTAATCTGTGGTATTGGGCTATACAAAATAAACTGAATTGAATTGTTTAACAACCTGGTCACAGGCTAGCACCACTACTCTGAAACCAGTCATTATCTGTTCTCTCTCATCATTGCCCTGTACTAAACACATATGACTTGTTTAGTTGGGAGAAGATGATTACATAAATGCATGTCCGTCTCATGAACAAGGTTATACATGGCTTGACCTCTCCTCCTCTCAAATAATTTGTCAGCACACAAACTGGATATCGGCTCACACGAGGTGCAGCAAGAGGGGATTGGATTATCCCACTCAGGAAAAGTGTTTTTTGTCAGTCTGCTTTTTCTGTACAAGCTGCACTCGACTGGACTGTTAGAGAACTACACACATGCAGTTAATTTAAAGCTCAATTAAATAAATGGTTATTTAGTACCAGCTCTGTAGCACTACAACGTAACTGCTAACTCTGGCACATTTACAGATTTCATTTAAATTAATTTGCACTGTCCCATATCAAATAAACCAAAGTGAAGTAACTTTCACTGCTTTATTAAGCAGATATGAGCATCTACTTATAATATCAGGAACAGACTAATAGCACCGGAGAGCTCACTGTCTGTCCCATGAGTCACTCCGGATAAGAGAAGAGCATCCCCTGAATGAATACTGTAAAATTGAATTCAGGGCATAAAGAGGCCGTGAGAGGAGCAAGCAGCGGAGGAAGAAGAGTGAGGCCGGGCTGCGTGGGCGGCGTTTGTATTTTGAGTGATTTTGCAATTGTATTCTTTTCTAAAGACAGTTTTAGTCTCGAGGCTGCGTCAAAAAGCTCCTCGGTCAGGGAATCACAGCTGTGCGTGTCCTGAGGTGCATACAAGTACATTTTCAGTTTTTTGTTGTGCGTTTTTTTTGTTTCATTTTGATTTGCGTCTGTAGGGCCACAGTGCAGCACTTCTTCCATCGCCTCTGTTTTCAGCTCTCGGGTTTCCTAAGATGGATCCTTGTTATAATACTGCTTTGAAAGGTCACTTAGCAGCACGTCTGTAGTTACTGGCCAACGATGGAAATCACGAAAACACACACAAACACATCCGCGTTACAGCTTCTTCTTGGTATGGTGTCTTCTTACAATGAAATATGTAGAGTCAGTCTATAAAAAGGCAGAGCAGAGGAGGAACTCATTCCTATCAATAAAATGAATTAAATCAATTCAGTGTGCTTACATGCATTCGAATAACTGGCTCAGTCGGACAGAAATCGAATTATCCGTTTCATGTAACACCTTTGTTCGACTGTATGCGGTCCAACTACGGTCCGATTGACACCCCTGGATTACTCGATCCGATGTGGTTGATAATCCGACCATCGCGGCATGTAGCGGTGAATTGGACTAGGAACCAGACTTTGCGTCGAGTTGCAGGGCTCTCAAGTGTCACACAGTTCGGTCTTAACTCCCGCACTCCCGCCACACATCGTATTTCTTCACGTTGAAAACAACTCTCGGCTATTTAATGTTTTAATGTGCAGCAGCGACAACATGAGCTGGCCCCGCCGCTCTCCCCGTGGGGAAAACAAATGCTTCCTGGAGTTGTGCTGTCACGTGGCGCTTATCAGCCAATCAAAAAAAGGAAATGTGCTACACAACAGGAGTTGTCATGAAAACAGCGCCACCTGGCGTATCAGAGGCGACATGTTTTCAGCCAATGATTCGAATTACTCACTGCCATGTATACTGGGATAATAGGAGACCCCCCCAAAAGATAGCAAAGTCTGACTAAAGCAATATTCGAATTATACCATGAATATAATCTTAAAACTTTTACGCGCTTCTAAAAACACCACTGAAAGACGTCGTCGGCAAAAAGGGCTCCAAAGTGTGACTGACTCACTGCATATGAGATGAATGTGAGAATGTGAGAAAACACCCGAATGGGCAAAAAGTTGAGCGGTGTGCCAAACATTCAGCAAGAAGCTTCTTGGTTCAGCCGACTCAGTTTAGATCAAGTAGCTCAGATTAAGTAGCTACAGCTGTTATTTCCATGTATGAGATACATATTTTAGGAAAATAATATCGGATCAGACTCCTGGACGGCCTTTCAACACACTCCTGCACCTCGAGCTAATCACTCTACATCCAGACTGGTTGCTGTCCTGGCTCCTCAGTGGTGGAACGAGCTCCCCACTGACATCAGGACAGCAGAAAGTCTCTACAGCTTCTACCGGAAACTGAAAACGCACCTTTTCCGACTATATCTGGATTAATCACAGACTTGCACTTTGGTAGCACTTGAATGGCTCTTATTATGGTACTTTTGTAGTTTGACTATGTTGAGGAAATGTTACTTTCTGTATTCTTGTTGTTCTTAGTTTATACTCTAGGTTGAAATGCACTTATTGTAAGTCGCTTTGGATAAAGGCGTCTGCTAAATGACATGTAATGTAATGTAACATAAAAAAACGAAAAATCATCATAAGTGGCTGCAGTTATTCAGCTAATAAACTCTTTTATTGTAAAATGGCGAGCTATAGGGAAAGAACCCTTAGATATATATATATATATATATATATATATATATATATATATATATATATTTATTTATTTTTTGCAATGCATTTCGACCCCCAAACCTGTATTTTCTTCTGCTTGTCTTCTGCTTTGCAGTCAAAGTCAGTTTAGTCTCATGAGGGCTTCTGCACAGGGCTCAAAGAGACACTTTTCTTCCTGTCTGAACACCTGAATAAGCGCACAGAGCAGCAAAGACACATCAATAATTTACTACAAGGTTCCGCCAGATAGATTCCCATTTAATGTCCACTTAAAACAGATTCCTCTGACAGGGGGGAAATGTAACAGAATCCAAATGAGCTGTGTCTCGTACTCTTGAATGAAATGAAAACAAAAACAAAAAACAGTGCAGTAGTGAATAGTTTTCCCTGCACTGATTGTCTTCTATGAGCTTCACTGAACTTTGAAGGCACATTTTGCTTTAATTTAAAGCACAGATTTTCCAGATGAGCTCGGGATTTGACTCGACAGCCTTCAGGTCCCACACACAAGCTTTGGAAAGAAGCGTCTTTTAATGCATCTTGTATGTCGTATCTGGCTTAAAGAACTGCAAGTATTAAAGGGTATGAAGTCAACGTAGGACCTATTTTTTGTGAACACCCGTCCGGGCGTTAAGGCCGGGACATGACGGCAGCTGATGAGGTTCAATTGTCGTAAATGATGACGAGGATCGATGTGTGCGGCCTGTAATACGAATGTATAACCTGAATATTAATCATATGTCATTATAGGCTATTTGTGTGGATCTGATTGAGCCATTAGGTCTGGACTGAATTCTAATTTTACACCAATAAATACAGGTTCCAACGTTTCTTTGTGGGCAGAGGAGGGAACAAAAGGCTAAATGCCAACAGACATGGATTGAAGCTGACTATTTCAAAGAAAAACATGTTGGAAAACTATTGGAAATGATTACATGTATTATTTTCCAGAATGTTTTGTACTTTTGGACTGAAGTCTGACTGAGAAAATTATAGAGATGGGGGTGCAGTGTGAGTGTTAGAGAGATACAGAAAGATGGGAAGAGAAGTTGTTGCGTGCATTGTTTCTTCATATCGTGTGTTCATAACCGGCAGCATCCTCCGGTTCTGTCGAGTGAGGACGATGTGGGAGTGTCCTAAAACATGCATTCTCTCTATCGACCAGCAGGGGGCGACTCCTCTGGTTGTATAGAAGTCTACTTCTCTCTTGATTTATCCCACATTGTAAACTTGAGTTTATGCTCTCAGTCTCTAGTTTCAAAGTCTTCTTCAATATAGTTCATTTCTTAAATGACGGTCCGTTTAGAGTGAAACCGATCGTACAACAGGGTATGCTTTGGGGCGGGCTTACTGCGATTGACAGTTCTCTGCTGCTACCAGAGACTTGTACAGCGTCAATACGCCATTCCAAGGTTTCCCAAATCACAAACTCAAGGCTTCAAATGAGAAGGCCACAAACCTATGGGTGACGTCACAATGACTTCAACCACTTCTTGTATACAGCTGATGTCCATTTCACGTTTCTTTTTCTAACTATATGGAAACTCAGTAGTGGTTTTTGAAAATATAATTTGAATGTCACTATCACGAATGACGCGTTGCACTTTATTCTCTCTTCCCCTGAAGCCTGTAGAGCACAGGTGGAACTGCAACAGGACAAATGTCTTGCCTTCTGCTACGTTCCCACCAAAAGCGAAGTCAACGTACAGACGTGTGTGGTTTTCGATATATACAAAACATTTTTAAGGGCGGTGCTTTTGGGTGACGTGGTTTGGGCAACAAGAAAATATTTCAACTTTGAGGCGATAATTTAGCAACTCGGGCCAATCAGCTCTCGAGTTGCTCATCATCGCTGTCCCGCCGCTGTTGAATCAGAACAAGACGGAGGACACACTTATCGTTGCGGTTGGGCATCCAGAGCTCTTTGATACCTCTTATGAGTTAGATGTTACACTACCGTAGCACTGGAAGCGGAAGTCTTTTAGACGCAACAGTTAACTTAACCGGTGAGAGTGACCGAGCTGTGTGCGCCTACGGGTGATGTCATGAACCCACACACGAGGTCGTTAGATGTTCTGACGTTTGTGGGACGTCCACAACAAGTATAAAGCAAAACTAGTGGTTAGTTCCTCCGTGGTGGTTGAAGGAGATGATAATGTTTTTTTTACAGAGACAAGCCACAGAGATAAGCCCCGCCCCTCACGGAGCTTCGCAGCGCTTTTGGTGTGAACACGGCAAATGGTCGAGCGGGTAAACTCACGCGTTTTGTGTGAACGTAGCATAACACTCACTTTTCCACCATCCACTCTCACTTAAAGCTGCAGGTGCTCTTTCACACTGTCAGAATCCCTGAACTCCTGTTCTTTTCCATTTGCTTGGTTAACAACATAAAAAACCTCAAAGAAAGAAATTCCCTCCAAAGTAGCCGGCGCTCTTTTCTCGCACCCACCCATCATCCTTCTGCATCCCGGAGCAGTGGAGCTGATAGAGTATTAAGGAATGGAATATGTAAGTAATGACTTCTGGGTAGGAGAGGGACACCTTCCTATATATATATATATATATATATATATATATATATATATATATATATATATATATATATATATATATATATATATATTTTTTCAGACTTCTGGGGCAGACTAAGCTAGTAATCATAAAGCTGGTCTCATATATCAACCATGAGAACCTTTTTAGGAAATAATATTGATTCGACAGCAGGGAAAATGTTGACAACAAACCCTGATTTAACCCCTATAAGATATAAGAATGATCTAACAACCATTATTGTACAAAATGTAGCAATGGTGGAGGGAGGGGGTTAAAAAACATAGCTAAAGGGACACGTCACTGCTTTAAAACTAACTTGTGTATAATAGATTTGATTCACCTAAAACATTCGGGGAAATGGAACCACCACTGGAAAAAGGTAAAATTATAATATTGTGTGATAGTATTTTATTATTGTCCTATTAAATACTGCAGGTCCATAATTCAAATCATTCTTATATCTTATAGGTGTTATATCAGGTTTTTTTTTATAAAAATGCAGCTATGTCCAGTTAGAGAGAATGTTCTCATGTAAACTTCCTTACTCTAAACAGATCATCATTTACAAAATGAACGGCATGCTGAATTGAAGAAGACTTTATAGATTCCATATAAGAATTAGATAAACTCACAGAAACAGAGAGGGTGGAGCTAAGGACAAACAAATGCCGAATAAGACAAGAATGTTTTTTGATTAGCCCCGAATGTTAATTAATTTTTTTTTTTTTTTAAAGTCTGCAATGAAAAAAAAAATGAAAAAAAAAAGAAGGGAGGCGTGTAGCTCGGCCATGCTCCGGGCAGACATATCCGCACACATGGCGGGTGAGCACACTAACTAGCCCCCCCCCCCCCCCCCCCAACAACTCTGTTTGGGAGCACCGAAGACCTATCTTGACTCATCTGCTTCACTCTTCTGGGCTAAGCCCCGGATGTATCAAAGTCCTAGAGACGTGTCTAGTATTTACCCCTTACACGTTTTGGAAATGGTATCTCCCTTACGTTCCACGTTCTTGCACGAGCTCTGCCGCCCGAGAAAAAAAAAGTTCACCGTAATCAGCAGCCAACCCTGGTGTTTATGTGGTGGTGGGGAGCGTAGCCAGACTCCCTACATGGGCATGCTTACACATCTACGTAGACGTGCATCGTGATCCCATTCGTCGCACTCAAGCATATCGTTTCTGAAATAGCGGAACCACAACAAGCCGCGTGAGTTGTTTCTTCCCAGAGTTTGTGTGTTGGGGGACATGCCAGATACCCAAATTAACATATAGAAGCACTAAAAAAGTTGGAATTTTTATAATATGTCCCCTTTAAAGTATACTCTGCTTTATGGTCTATTTCACTATAAATGGACCATAATTTACTAAATAAATATCCTGCTGCATTTAATACTTGCAACTACAGATTGAGAACATAAAATCATGTTTACAATGTTTACTGAGGGCATAAAGTAGAGTCATTAGACTTCTATACAACCAGAAGAGTCGCCCTCTACTGGTCAGTAGAGAGAATGTAACTTATAGACACTTCCTCACTGGCTTCCCTTTTCAGTAAAAGGAGTTGACCGTAATACCATTTTATTGGATATTGAACCACCCACACAAACCATAATGTTCCTACACATTTAAGTGTTTAGGGGAGAGAGAAGCCTTTTCATTTTAAACCCTAATATTTCACTTTATGGTAATATGTCCTTTTCATTCGCTTTCTATTACTGGAAACACACCTCTGAGACTCCTCGTCCCCCATATGCATGCACGCTACATCCTATTAGTCCCTTCAAGCGTGCCGTGCTATGCCTTACAGCATCTATGAATAAATCTATCAATGCCACGTCTGGCTGATGAGAACAATTCAGCCGACACGCATGTCAGCATGCACACACAAACACATGAACACATCCTTCTGATGAGGCCTGGTACATTTAAAGCTGTTTACGGCGTTGTTAATGTACACACACACACAGCTTAACATCATATATATATCCTAATGGCAGATTTGAGAGATGAACTAAAAAGAGAGGCGAGGGTAAATGGAAAAAGAGATGGAAAGAATGCAGGATCGTTCGGCTCGTAGAAACTGAGGATGTACATACAAGTTTGAGTAAGTAGTGGGTCCATGAGGAGTTGGTAATTGAGTCCTGCTGTGATTTTTGTGTGGATTCCTGACAAATTGACATAAGTTGTCAGCTCCAACAGCAGCTCATGATGTGGAAGTTGGATTCACACACACACACACACACACACACACACACACACACACACACACACACACACACACACACACACACACACACACACACACACACACACACACACACACACACACACACACACACACACACACACACACTAGATTTGAATAAATAACTTTAAAAAATAAAATCAACCTCGTTGGTGCTGCTTTTTGACTGCACTGAAAATGTTGTTCTTGAAAGGTTAACGCCAACAAATATTTCATTGGCTAAAAACATGTTGTGAATTATTGAATCTATTGCATCATTATTTCCATCAGTGTTGCCGTTTGGACTACACAACGCTCTGGAGGTACTGGAAAAGTTTGGATCACGCGAGGCAGCGGTGACGTGCAATACTCTGAATGGAAAGTTGGTTAAAAAAATAAAAACACATTTAATCTGATAAATGTGTGCATGCAGGTTTGTCTGCAATGCTGAATTGTACTACACACTGAGCCGGACATTCGTACACACACTTTTGGGAAAGGATCACTCACCCCTGTTTACACATGTCTTGTCCTGTGTGGCAGCTGTCCAGTTTGGCCTCGGCTGCTGGCTGGTTGACAATCAGTCAGCTGCTCTCATTGATTGGCAATCAGTCAGCAGCCGATGCTTCTGGTATAAAAAGAGCAGCAGAGCTGGAGGGAAGGGAGAGTGAGCAGAGCAGTGTGTGATTTGAATAAATATGTCCTTTAACAGAACCTCATCGTGGCTGTCTGAGTATCCTTGGTGCTTGGAGGGGGGGGGAACCCACGGGTGACGGCCAGAAACCCGTCACATCCTGCTTTCCCTTTCTACCACCTAAATACGGACAGCAACTCAAGCATGAACACAATAATTATGAAGTAACTGTAACAACACACACGCCCACGCACACACACACGTACACACACACACACACACACACACATCAACAACACCCATTCATCACCACTTGGACGGGTTGCCGTTGGACAGAACTAATGAGCCATTCTGGTACCCAGAATGCATTGCTCCAGCCCTTTATGCCCTTAACCTTGTGGTCACTGGTGTGCACGAGTGTTTCTCCATGTGTTTGTGTGTGAATCTTTGTGCATGTGTCTCGTATCAAATATTATGTCATAAAACATTATAATGTGTGCTCCAACTAACTGTTAACATAAAATAGATGATAAAATGAGCGGTCATTATTCATTATAATGTAATTGTCTGTTAAAGTAATTATGAACTAAAGTGGAATTAACAATCAATCTACTATTTATAAATGATGGTTATGATGAAGTGTTTTTTACCGGGAAGCAGGAGTCAGTTACTGTCTTAGAGCCAAAACCATTCATCACCATTATAGTGAGAAAGTTCATTATTTAGTGAGTCACAACCCATGTCTCAGGTTGTGTGAGGAGATTCCAAAAAGGTCTAGTGTTGCTCTTGTGATCGGCTGTTGGAGGGAAACATCTGAAGCTGTGGGTGGGCTTAAAGTGATCTGACACATGATGCCTTCAAGACACAAGGGAAAACGTAGGACACCTCAACCTGTTCACAAGGTGATTTCTCAACGGTCAACGCTGACGGTAGCTAGCCAGCTAACACGAGCTACTGGCAGAACATTTGGATAACAGAGTGATCTATAAACAAAAGTATTCATCATGCAGAATAATTAATGTTCTAATATTAAAGATCATCAGTTGTTAAGTTCCTTATGTGCTGATCAATGTTGGGTTACTTAATGTGGAATGTTGAGTTGTTGTCTTACTCCTTTGTGTATTTGCAGATATAATATGATGATATGATATGATATTCCTTTATTTAAAAAATCACATCAGAGCATCAATGAAAATAAATATAAAACACAAAACACAATACTAAAAACTAAAAACTAATACTAATACTAATACAGGGGGCGAATAAAGTAAAGTGCTGAGTAAAGTAAAGTGCTGAGTTTGCCAGGATCTCCAGCGATCTACTGCAGCATGTTGTGCAGCCTGACAGCCGCAGGGAGGAAGGACTGGTGGTTCCTCTCCCTCAGGAATCAGCCGGCGGCTGAAGGAGCTGTGCAGAGCTGCGAGAGTGTCAGTGGCATGGGGTGGGAGGTGTGGTTCATCAGGGACGAGATAAAGTTACTATTAGATAATGATGCTCGAATTGTGAAAGACATTTTCTCTCCCTATTCCCCTGAAGTGTCTTGCAAAATGTATGGAATTTAACACTACACATATTTAATGGCCGGCCGGGCCTCAGTAACACAACGGGGCTTTGTTTGTATATCATTCACAGCCTAAGACTAATATAACATTTAATTCTGAAAATCCTTTTTTTTTATGGCTGTTTACATTTCTTTTTTGATTCATTAAGAGATATCCAAAAGTCAGATTTTGATTCTGTAAATGTGGAGATTAGCAGGTAGCTGATGAGATAAATGCCTCATTTACATATTTCTGAAAACGTATATAACTAGAGCGGGCACTCGGTAGAGCGCATACCTTCGCCGCAGCCACAAATTTACTGCGCTATGGTAAAAAGAAGATGTTTACCTTTTCATGACCTTGACCTTGACCTTTGACCCGATTGATCCCAAAATCTAATCAAATGGTCCCCGGATAATAACCAATCATCCCACCAAATGCCATGCGATTCGTTTTTTATACTTTTTGAGTTATGCCAATAACACACAAACACACACACACAAATAAATGCACAGCGATCAAAACAAAACCTTCCGCATTCTGCGAAGATAACTATAACTACTACTTGCGATAGTAATCAGTTTGCATTCCATTCAAAATTGTCATCACTAAATCCTTTTTGATATTTGTGTTAAGATATGTGTGTTAAGCATTAGCATATAAAAAATGTTTTGTGAGGTCTCAGCGACCTTTGATCACCAACATCGATTCAGTTTATTATTGAGTCTAAATTGGTGCCAGACAAATATAATTATTTTTTACTCCAGCAGGATCTAGCATTAATAATATTTCACTGATGGTCTCATTTACTTATGACGATTATTTTGGAGACATCAATATTTGTTTAATAACCAGATGAAAGTTCCTCACAGAGGCTTTAAGTACAGTACTTGAATTAATGTCCTCAGTATTTTTCCACTGCTGTCTTTCAAAAAGGTACACAACAAAAGTCAGTAAGAAGGAGGAGGAGGATGAGGAGGAGGAGGAGGAGGAGTAGGAGAATCTGATCCAGAACAGTCCGTGTTAAACATTACACAATCTCTACTTGCAGCCTTTGTCTCCGTGGCGGTGTCTGTGCCCATGAACCGGCATTCTCGAGGGACGGACCTCTTACCAGAAAAGAGAAAGTAAGGAAAGCAAACTCACCACTAGTCCCAGATGACCCTTCTTCAATTCTCCATCCACATAGAGCTCCTACTCACTGGCAGGCTGCAGAGAGAGAGAGAGAGAGAGAGAGGGGGGGGATGAACATGTGATGTCCCAGTTAACAGAGGGAGCCACCAAGCATCGAGCAGCATGGATTATCACATTCAAGGACACAAGGAGACCAAAGCAGATGGCAGAAATATCGTGAGGGAGCAAATTAAAGGGAGAGGTTAAAGAAAGTGTATGAGAGAGAGAGAGAGAGATAAGGGTCAGTGGTCAGGTTTCATTCGTATGAATGCCAGTAATTAGGTGAGCATCGTCCCCACAGATGGGTCACGGATAATGAGTGTGCAGTGTTTTGCCGCCAGCGAGTCGCGTAACAACATGCGGTGGAGAGGAGAGGTTTAACATCGAGATTAATACAGAGATAACTCTCTTTCACGAGCCGGTGAACCTAAAGCAATTTCTGTTATCCACAAAAGCCTCTTTTTTTCAGACCGCAGGAACTTTCCCCAAGGACGAGGAACCTGTTGAGGAACCTGTTGAGGAACCTGTTGAGGAACCTGTTGAGGAACCTGTTGAGGAACCTGTTGAGGATCTCATCGTGTTTGGACCGCAGGGACGGGGGCCTGGATTGGATTGAACTCGTGTACCACTCAATTCATACGAAAAGGACTCTAGTATTGATTTATAAGGCTTTGCCGACACATTTAGAACTACCGCTTCACGGTGTGTTTCCACAATGGCCTCTCATACATGTCATTTTGTAGATGTGTCCTGAAATCCAGGTGACAGACCAGCGGCCCTCGTCCCGTGTCACGTCATCTTTCACATGTCAGCGCACTCCCATATTTTTAGAGCGCCATGGAAATGCAGACAACATGGGCTGGATCTTTCAGTTCCAAAAAAAGAAGACTACAACGCTTTGTGTTGGAGATGGAGTTGGGTGGCACGGTGGCTCAGTGGTTAGCACTGTCGCCTCACAGCAAGAAGGCCCTGGGTTTGAATCCCGGTCGTCCCAGGTCCCTTCTGTGTGGAGTTTGCATGTTCTCCTCGTGCCTGCGTGGGTTTCCTCCGGGTTTCCCCACCATCATAGAGACATGCACACAGCTTTGTATGAATGTTGGTGGTGGTCGGAGCCGTAGGCGCTGATTGGCTGCCACGCTTCCGTCAATCTGCCCCAGGGCAGCTGTGGCTACTGATGTAGCTCACCACTACCGGGATGACTGTGTGTGTGGATGACTACTGGACTATGTAAGCGACTTTGGGTATTTAGAAAAGCAAAATGTTACTATTATTATTATGTTCACCCAGTCTGCAATCTAGTGTCGGGGGTTACATCGTTTTCTAAAGACTAGAAATGGTCAAATCTTACTTTCAAATGTTTGATGCAAATTCATAACTATTGATTTAAGAGAACTCCTGCATCCAGATATTATTTTTGTGCATGCACGTGTGATTGAACAGTTATCACTTCATCTTATTTATAACCCCCCCTCTCGGTCAGGCGGGTTGAGCCCGCTGCTCCTCCCAAAGACGGCCGTCTGCCCTCGTGGCATTCAGCTGCTGCTCTTCTAATCGTAGTAAAAACATCTGTGAGTCTGACACCACAGAGTTGCCCTCAAGCCACCGACAAAGTGTAAATACAGCTAAACAGTTGGATAGGATGCACGTCCAGCCCCCGGCTGACGAAGGACACAGCAAAACAACCTTCAATCTTATGTTTCATCATACGCTGAACTTGAAATGTAAATGCAGGGGCTCATTTTGTGATGCAATTTTTCTCTCTTTCCTGTCGCATCCTGCAGTTTTCAACATATCTCGGCTGCAAACTAGACATTAATATTCATTACTTATATGCCGCAGCGGCCTTTCTGTCTGAATGCAAATATGATGGTCCTTGATGTTTTCTTAGCGCATCATTAAACAACCGATGAATGGAGTATTAACAATGAGATCCGAGGGCTGCGTTGAAAGCAACAGCTGTTTTTAGTATGAAAACAAAGCAGAGAGTCAAAGTCCTCCATCCCATAGAGGTCCTGACCCCTATCGACAGGCCGAAGGTCTCCCTCCTTCACTTTGTCAATAGCTCTTTATCTGCTTAGAGGGGCAGCGGGTTGGAGATGGACAGAGCGATGACCTCCTGAGAGAAGAGCGATTACATTCAAACCCCATCTTAAACAACAGGTTAGTTTTGACTCTAAACCCAGATTTACACAAATGATGTTAGACCAACACTTTGAATGTACACTGCAATCTCATGTTGCCTTTACACTAACACTCAAGGGTGACTTGGGGTCAGCGGTTAACAGGTCCGTCTTTCAATCAGAGGATCGGCGGTTCGATCTCCGCTCACCCAGTCGATGTGTCCTTGAGCAAGACACTTAACCCTGAATTGCTCTCCTGTGTCTCCGGTGTAATTCGCTTTGGATAAAAGCGTTAGCTAAATGTAATGTAATGTCAATTGAAGAGGCTGGAGTGACTGTACTGGTTCAGATTGCTGGCAAACACAGCACCATCCAAAATAAATTGGCGCTTGATGAATAAAATGTAACTCATGGATGCATTATAATGAATGTGAACTATTAATTATCCACTTTTCTCTCTTGATTGGAATGTGAGTTGGCTGTCTGAAATACACATGCTTTTGAAGCCGCTGCCAATTACACGCTGCAGTGGATAAAGGCGTCAGTCCTTCACGGTCCTCAGGTGTGTGTGTGTGTACATTTGTAATTGGAGAGCTGTGACCTTGTCAGTGGCACTAAACGTTGAGGCGAACACGGACGTCGCCGAGGCATTCATCAAGCGAGCACGGGCGGAAGTTCACTGGCGAATAATTTCTTTCTCTGAGTCGCTTTGCTATTTTACTCTGGCTATTTAGCTGAGTGTCCCCCTCTGACACATCTCAACGTATTTCTCAAGGTTTCGTTAAACTAAATAATCCAAATAACATCCATTGCACTGCACTGAAAATAAGGTTAATTTGCTCCATTTAGATGGAGAAAATCGATTAAAACTCATTTTCAAATGTGTCTGAATGTTGGTCACCGGGCCTACAAAGCCCCTTTGTCTCGTAATACATTTCAATAACTTGGGCATGGGGCTCCAGCTGTCAGGTGGGTTACTTATGTGCGATTAGATTGGTAGAATTGTGCGTGTTCTTAGAGGTAAAATCTGTTCTTGTCCATTGAGTCTGGTAGCTTTGACGAGAGCATAGATAGAAGCTTCAGTTAAGTTTCTAAAATACATTTTTCTGCCTTATAACGGCTATTTTTGAGGGATAAATTGGCGCTAAAACCTCTCCTTCATTTTTACATCCGAAGTCAAGGCTCCAGAAAGACGTACATGCTCATGGAAATAGAATAGATTCACGCACTAACGCCAACCATTGGTCGCCACCGATGTAAGCCAGACAAGCTCTGAGAAACAATGAAGCAGCTTTAAAATGTCTCACAAGGCCGACTTTATCTCTTATTTCATGTTTCCATTTCAATTCCTGCTTACTGCCTCCAGGTTTTCACTGCTACATTCTAAATAGCTTTAAGCAACGAGTAAAAGGAACAGATCAATGCAATTAAATCCACTGGGCGCGAGGGTAATGCTCTCTTGTTAATGCTGTCGCTGTGTTAGAGGATCACTCATTCACTAATTAGAAATCGCTGCAGCCTCTGCACTTTGTTGGACCTCGAGTAACTTTGCATGCATATGAAGCTGTTCTTCTGGAGCTTCTCAACAGTTCACAAAGGAGAGGACTACAAGTCCACAGATGAAGACGAGGAGAAGCTTTTCTGATGATATATTTCAGAAAACTTTCTGGCCATTTGGAACTATTTGATACTCATTTGAAGAGAATCAGAATGAGTGAAAACTGTCAAATAAATACTGTGGCTACAATTCTCCAAAGCATCCATTGGAATGTGTAGAAATCCACAAAAAGTCCCATGGCCAAAAATGTAACACAGCAAGAAGTATCAATATGTTTCAACGTTTCAAGTGACAACAGAACCGTCTCCTTACTGAATTGCCTGCCTCATCATTCTCAACAGCCTAAGATGGATATGTTGCCATTGAGACAGGCAGGCAGGAGGATGGATGGGCATTTACATGCAGGGATACGCTCATAGTTCAACCAGGAAGACGTCGCAGTGGCATTTCTGAAAAGGCCGAAACGCTCTCGACTCAATTCACCGAGTTCTGCAGATAAGTGATGGCTGCCCTCTCGCTGTCACGTTCCCGCTTTGCAAACGCACAGAGAAGGCAACCGTGGCGCTCTTCATTTATTTTCTTTTTCCCATCGGCCATTGAGTTTTTTAGAAATTTCTTCATGCTGCATAAATCGCAGCGACCCTGCACTGACCCATGGCTGGTGAATGTCAACAGCTATGCCATCAAGTGATGGGGAGGGAGTTCAAAAAGAGGGACGGGCCGTGACTGAGGCCTCCAGAGAGAACTTTAATGAAATGCACGTCCAGACCTTCTGGTCTTCGCACACCAGTGAAGGGAAGAGGAACACTTCAACGAAACGACACTGACACGCAAGCTGTCGGCAAGGAATGGAGGTCAAGAACGCTCAAAAGTCTCACCTAAAGCGTGATGAACACAGTGAGAGCCATTCCCAGTGCAGACACTCGCCCCCAATCCGGCGAATCAAGCCGGCGGCTCTGTGTTCACTTCTTCAAGAGAGTTGGCGTTGGGGAGCCCAGATGGACATGCATTAAACAACAGAGAACTGGACGAGTCCTGTTGAGGAGCGAGGACGGAGACATTCGTTGATGAAATATTCACTCTCTCATTGTGCTGAGAGGATAACAGCAAACACGCCTAAAGCCCCTTTCACACTTTCACTACAACCCCAAACTCAGCGAGACGTAAACCGGTGGAGCGGTTTGTTCGTGAATGGCCGAATCATCCCGAGCCGGACTGCTCCCCAAAGTGCAAAAGCATGAGTGACCGAGCCCAGTGGGAATAGAGCGAGCGTGTTGAGGGTGTTCCTATCGAGGCTGGTGGGAAACTGGAAGACACAGAACACCACCCATTTCATGAATCGGTTCAAGGTCCAATTCTATATCGATTTGTTTGGGATATTTCAGTGACAATCCCAATGCTTCTTGGATATTAGTGTTGCACGGGATCATAACGCTCACGGATCGGATCACGGTCACAGTCACGGACCGGATCATATAAGGAAGCAACTGTTAGAGATCTCTCTTTACGATACTAATTGCTGACGATTGGCGATCTGTTTTGGAAGATACAGATCCCTTCGATGTTTGATTTAGAGCAACTGGTCTCCACTGGCCTCTTTTTTGTTTTGCCACCATCCCAAAATGTATTTCAATCGTTCTGACGTCTGTAAACAATCACAAATCCTAAATGTTATCCCTTTGGAAGAGTTTTTATTAGCGGGGTATTTTCCTCATAAAAATAAACAATTCAAATGATAACAATTAAAGATTGTGCTTTTATTGATAAAAAACAATCTTGCCATTAGTTTTGAGAGAAAGTTAGAAAGTTAAACAGCTCTTAATGTATCTCTAATATCTCTGAATGCTGTTGTGAAAACATCTCCTTCAGATGCATTCATTTAGAAAGTTAAACAGCTCTTAATGTATCTCTAATATCTTTGAATGTTGTTGTGAAAACATCTCCTTCAAATGCATTTATTTCAGTTACTCAACAACAATAGATTTGACGAGATTACATTTGACACATCATAACCAAATGGAGAGGTCTTTGGTGTTTTGTTGTTGCATTACACCCTGGAATTAAAATAGTTATTCATTTGAATTGTGTGTAATAGATGTAAAGTAAAAGTAAAATAGATTGGGGAAAAAAGTCAGTTGATCCCCAAAGTCATTAAGAACCATAAATGTCTGTATCGAATGTGACGGCATCCATCGAATGAACCAACGAGGTCTGCTCGTCCCTTGAGCCCCCTAGAAGGTGTGGTTGAAAATGAACTCTACCTCATTTTCAGATCCATTAAAAATTATTTCAGGGCTTTCAGAGCTGGAGATATTGAAGTCCAGCAAAACCAGAGCACTAGAAGCTCAAACAATGACCCTAAACATTGACATGGGTGGAGACATTAAAGCAAATGCTACTTGAAATACTTTTGAAATTTGACAGAAATCTGAGACCACACCTCTGATGACTCATCTTGGATTAGTGATCGAGTACCAGCCGATACGGAGTATCGACCTCATACCAGTGCTTGATCAATACTTTGTGCGGGACAGGTGGCCCGACAGGTGGTCTGACTATCTCAGGGCTCATAGACACACAAGCATTCACACTCACATCCACACCGACGGGTCATTTAGAGTCCAATCAACTTGAGCTGCATGTCTTTGGAAGGAAGCCGGAGAACCCGGAGAAGCCAAAGGGAACCCACGCTGACACGTGGAGAACGTGAAAACTCCACACAGAAGGACCGCCGTCCTGGGAGACGACAGTGCAGCCCGCTTTTATGACTTTGTTAAAGAAAATGTAATGAACAAATAATCATTTGAAATAATAAATTGTACAGCAGTAAAAACAAATCAATGCAAGTATAAACCTTTTTAATACAGCAAAAAATGATGTTGTTTGCCACTCCCTATTTACCACAGAGTACATTTCTCTTTATCTTTCTGTCTGTTTGAACCCACCCCGAACAACAGCAGAGCTGTGTTCTCTTCTCCTCTCTTCCTGTGGACTAAGAATAATATTTCCCATGCATAAAGAACCAAGATATCATTGTCTGTCAGTTGTTCTGTGTGCGTCTCTGTTGATGCTGCCTGTATGTCAGGCTTCACAGATGACTCCCTTCATCTATTTGCATTTCTATTTGCGACTCCCTTCATCTATTAAGCAGCGTTTTGGTCCCTCGTAACAAGATTAATTCTGAGGCGATCTTTTGTTTGTTACTTCTGCTCTTTTTTTGCAGAGGAGTCAGAGGAACAGACTCTGGTTGATAAAGTGGAAGCAGTAAGTGCTTATTTATTTCGGGAGTAATTAACCAGAGGACTGCTGAGGACAATGCAAACTTATTATTCTGAAAACTGTGTGGAACAATTTCTAGAGAAACTTTTCATTTAATTGTACTTCATAATTCCTGTTTAAAGCTGCTCACACTGTCTGGTCCAAAACATTATAAATATTACAGTGAGCCATCGAGACATTCAGCCTTCGGTGCTGCGTTTTGCAATGCAAAGTCTGCCCACTGTCACAGTAATGGTGAATATATTTTTTGTAAACTTCTCAAACCAACAAACTGAAAGTCATAGCAGCTTCCACAAGGACTCATCAGGTGTCTTATTTCCCCCTCTTGTCTGTTTTCTTATCGTGGTACACGTGCTTCATGTTTTGTTTTTTGTGAGCCTACAGTTTCCGCCCACCACCACGTCCCTCTCGCTGATGCTCGTCCCAATGAGTACCGCCAGGTGATTTAAGGGACACGAATCAGCCCTTTGTCAGTTGGGTCTGGTCCCCAGTCCGGTTCCTCTGAGGTGGAACATCCACTCCATGTTCTCGTTCATTATATTCGAGTCCAGGGACTTTGAGTTTGGTCGAGTTGCTATCCGGAGAAGGAATAACTGTAGTCTGTTTTGTTTTATTCTTTGTTGATTATTTCTCCCTTGGTGATCAGGAAAATAAAGTCCTTGCTTTATTTTCAAAACTGCCACGTGAGCGTGCATTTGGGTCCTCAACACCTCACACTGAAGCACAACGAACTGACCAACCGCCACAGCAGAATCGCTTCCTTTTCTCTAACGTTCTATGCTTCACATTAAATTTACTCTGATACTAGAGTCAATCTTCACTGACTGACATATATATACTCCTCTTCACGAGCTGTATTCACACTCATGGTTTCCACACCCAGCATGCAACACTCCTGATCGCGATTTGCATATTCACACTAATGGTTTGGATGTTGCAGGTTTTCAGAGCTTTTTGGTAATTTTAGAATATTCTGCCTTGATTCTAATCCAGAACACAAGCACTCCGGCAGAGTTAAAAAGTACATTTCAATTTAATTTCCGGAGTAACGTTGTATCACGAAGCCTCTTGACATGTGTCAAGACTAGAGGCTGAGATGCTCAGACGGATGTATCCGGTCATATCAAAATAAGATATTTTACCAGCTTAGATTTTTTCTCAAGAATAAAAAAGAAGAGATGTCTGGAGGAAGGTGCATCACATGGATGACCCAGAATGCAACACTACTGATACCACTGATGGCCACACTCCATGTGTCCATCCAGGCAAATTGATGGAGCCTAATGTTATTAGAAAAAAAACCTAATATGATAAAAATGTTAATTGTCTAAAATAATGTTAAGTGTATTGGAATACATTTCCAAGTTAGCCTCCACTGACTGGTCGATACGTGCATTGAGTGGGCCGGTCTGACAGTAACTCCGCCCAGTCCCTGGCCATGTTGAGACAGGTCTAAATGAAAACTATGATGACATAATCATTTATAAGTAGATATATATATATATATATATATATATATATATATATATATATATATATATATGTATTGATAATGTAAACCAGCAAAGTGAATAAAGTTGTCAAATAAAAGTATTGGAGTAAAAGTAGAATATTTGCCTCTGATATGGAGTGAAGTAGAAGACACCCTAAAATAATACTACAATACTACTGGCTTAGTGTTAATGTACTCTTTAATTTCACAGTGTGGCTTTTGACTCGGTCACGTTAGCCATCTGCAATTTGATATTTCAAGACACAAAAACAGCTCGACTGTAAGTTGAACACAGTTCAGTTATTCTAAAATGTTGCTTCTGCTGAAATATCAACATTTGATATAAAACAGTGGTTTAGAGTAATTCTTTCTAGAATTAAAATGTGAGTGATTAAACTCAATTTGAAAGGAGACGGAGGGGGCGGAGCGTTCCAGTGTAACAGTGAATGTTGTCATCAACACCGGGCGTTCTACTCTTGCTCTAGTATTAATGACTCTGACAGAGTCAATTCACTTCAACACTATATTTTACACCAACATGTTGAACTCAAAACTGGGGGCTATTTACTCTTGTAAATGTTGTAATAATAATAATATTACACTATTATATATATTTGACACTGAATTTTGAACACTGGGGAATTTACTGTGTAGATCTTTGAAGTGGAAACTAGACAACAAGGTTTGGGATGAAGAGTTTAGTGCTGTAACTACCGCAAATATTATCTTCCCCTTTCAGATCTCGCCCACCACGTCCACCTTCTTCTTCCTCATCCAGGAAATACAATAAATCCCCCGTGAGGTGTCAGAAGTGAACGCCACACTGCCATGGCTTCAAGTGTGAACCTCATCCACCAACAGGGAACTTCTCTCTCTCTCTCATTTCCTCCTAATTGTGTTCAACTTCAATCAGTCTCTTTAGTTTTCTCTTCCTCCTAATTGTGTGGTATTTATGTATTCATGGTACATGTTTTTTTTCTCTCTCTCTCTCTCTCTTTCTCTCTGTGTCTCTCTCTCATTTAAACCGGTCAATCACAATCTCCCTCTCTCTTCTCCAATCACACTCTATTGGCCCATTGTTGTGCTGACCTCCTTCTTCCCCTTCATCATTTCAGGCGTTTGTCTTCTCCCATCTATCTGTTCTGTCAATACATTCCCAGCGACTTTAACCTCTATATTCTATATTTTTCGATCTCTTTCAGCTCTTGACACTGATGTAATTTTCTCTCTGTGTGTGTTTCTGAAGAGGCCCATCCCTCTGTTCTTTTCTTCCTAACTGAAAGGTCTTTAAAACACTGGGAGGATTAACAATACTCGCCTGGGAATATGTTTGCATTAAATCTATTCATATTGGCATGCGTTGCAACTCAACTCTATTTTAATAAAAGGTTTGCATGGATTGTGCTGTGAGAACCAACAGGCAGGATGTTATTGACCCGGAGCAGCTGAGGTAAAGTGTTGTATAGCTACTGAAAGCCAAGCTATTGACTTCCCTTTGAGTGAAATGAGTGAACTTGAGTTTCCTGGTAAACATTTACACATTAAAGTGCAATTAATCACACAAAAAGAAAAAAAGCCCCCTTTGTGTAGAGGCCAGACGTGGGCCAGACTTCTTCAGTCAAAGTTCACGTCTTTGATACAGATTCATTTTAAAACTTCTGAATTTTGCATTAATTTGTTCACTGTCATTAATCCAAACTGACACGCCTACGAGAGGTTTATCGACCTCCCTCATAACGATCCGTCTCGTTTCCCGATGAAGGAGACGGCCGATGTTATATCTTTTCCCGTCTTTTCTGCGCACATTAACAGCGTGATTTAACGGGTGAGATGGAGCACTGGAGCTGCAGGCAGAGACAAGAGGAGGAAGAGGAGGAGGAGGAGGAGGAGGAGGAGGAGGAGGAGGAGGAAGCCAGGGGAGCTGAGCTGGATGCGGTTACCTCTGCATCTGCTTCGCTTCTCCCACACCATCACATCGCCACTTCGCTGTCAAAGAAAACAGGCGAATGATATTCCAGAGAGAGGACTGTGAGAGAAATGAGTGCAGAAGAATAGACGAAGAGGAAAAAAGAACGAAGATGAAACAGAGAGAGAAAGAGAGGAAGAGAGAGAGAGAGAGAGAGAGAGAGATGTCCAGGTGGGATACATGTTCCAACACATTCACGCTGTTGAGTCGTGCAGATTACTTTTAGATTTTGAGAGTTAAAAGTGAGTTTGAGTAGAAAACTGCACTTTAAATTGTAAAATCGCCTTTTTTGATCTTTTTTGCCTTTTGTGTTCAGTTCAATTGTTTATTTTCTGAACTTCACTGTTTGATATGATTGTCTTAGAATAGATATCCACACACTGAAGGGCATAGTACTTATAGTTTGAGTGCTCTGATAGTGGTCCTCTACAGCGCATAAATAAAGTGTCCAAGTATATTTCAATAAGTCGATAACGTAATTATCGGGGCGGGCGTATGGATTAATGGATTGGCTGGACATACCGATAGGTGAATGAATGGGTGGATTATAGATTGACGGATCAATAAGTGATTGGAAGAGTGACCAGATACAAGTTGAGATTAAAAGCATAAAATCAACAGTCTGAAGCAGCAAGCTCACATTGAACCACATTGGTATCCCTCCCTGTTCTGTAGACATCACACACATACACACACACTCACACTCACACTCACACACACACTCACACACACACACACACACACACACACACACACACACACACACACTAAATAATTTATACTTGCTACTCCCACACTAATCTGTCACCTCTCCCTCTCTGTGGCCTGTACACATGTGTGTGTGTGTGTGTGTGTGTGTGTTTTTAGAGCTGTACACCACTCCTCCGCATTCCACTGTATACAGCGCCCAATGTATTGGATGATGCAGAAACGACACAGCAATGACATTACTGTTATTAAATTGCTATTAAAGGATAATTACCAGACAAGCCCTTTAAACAACTTTATATTAGAAAGAGTTCTTGTCCTGCTCAGTAATTTAAAAATGCTTTAGCAAATTTATAAACCAAAACAAACAAGATAAAAATGTAATTCAAGCAAATTAGATCGATGTAGTCAAATATATATGAAACAAAATCATATTAATTTGGATGCTTCTTCTGTGAACCCGAAGCTGGTCCTGAATAATGTAGTATTTAAGTTCCGTGTTCACAGCTGAGCGGCGACTCAGACGGAGCTGAGCTGGAGCTCACGAAGAGACCGTGGAGACTTCAAACTGCCCGTTTCCTTTCCATCACACGTGTTTTACTGCGTCCATTTCTCCAACAGACTCATGATACGTTCTGTTGCATCGTATTAATGTTCAATCAGCACCTGACAGGTAAGTATAGTTTAAACTTTGGCACAAACCAGGCGGCAACCGCCGGTTCTGAAGAGTGGAGCCAACGCAGAAGTGTCTTCAATCTGCATTCTCTCGACTGTCCAGCAGGGGGCAACCCTTGTGGTTGTATAGAAGTCTATGAGAAAATGACTCTACTTCTCTCTTGATTTATTACCTCAGTTAACATGATAAACATGAGTTCAGTTCTAAGTCTTCTTCAATGCTGATGTCAAATAGACGATAAAACAGGTTGTGCTTTTGGGGGCGTGGCCTCCTTGTGATTGGCAGGTGGCTATACCTCAGTGTGGTCCGGCGTTCAAGTGAATGATATAATGTAAACGACTGTTTAGTGGCCATTTGTCGCCCGAAATCAAACAAAACTATAAATCAAACCGCCACTGATGCACCGTGGATTTTGGGTTTGACGCATGCAAAAAAAATGAATGTCCATTTCCGTCTAGTAGTATTCTGATAATTTATTTTTATAAACCAACAAAAAAGAACAAACAAAACGTATACACTTCCTCATGCTGTGTGGTAAAAAAACTATTGGCCACCCTGGTGCATGCTGGTCCTGTGCCTACCCACCTCTACATATAACCACAGGTGCAGTGTTACCCAATCAGTGAACCTACAACTAAATATATTAAACTAAACTACAACTATCATAAGAAACAACTAACATATCAAAATATAACCTAAATAAGCAATAAAGAATTAATATTACTTTACAATAAAACCTAAATACAAATGTTAAATTAAATAGCTCCAACAGACTGTATTAATACACACACAAAAAAGCTATGTGGAATGCAAAGCTTCCCCTCGCCACATAGGCTGCCCTCCATCAAACAATAATAAGCAGGAGCACTGTGGGAGTGTAATGAGCGACTTCAGCTCTGTGGAGGCGCTGCAGACGTCAAGTAACGTCCTCCACTGACAGCTGAGGCCTGGGTGAAATACATATGACTGACACAACACTGACTGACCAGCAGTGTCCGCTCAGAGGCTTCTGGCTGACATGACAGATTATTAAAATAAAACTATTTTTCAGCTGTAGCGGTGTGGTGTTCACAGAACATTTGCTCAGAGGGGGACGGACATGTAGCTGCAAGTCTTCCTTTTCCATTTACTCAAGTACCGTACAACTTTGAGACTATATACTCGTACTATACTTCAGTATTTCCTTTTGACGCTTCATATTGTACTTTCATTTATTTGATAATTTAAATTGCTTTGCAGATTGAGATTAGTAACGTAAAAAATAATCAGCAAATTATGATTATTATAAATTAAAAAACTGCCAAACAATACATACAGAAATCAAAATAATCGCCACCTTTACCAGCTGCAACATAAATGAACACATCCATCCATCAATATTTAGAATCCTGTGATATAATAAACAGCATTTTGAATGTATCCGGCATAATGAGTGCTTTTTACATTTGGTACTTTCATCCGTATATTTTGATGCTGATACTTGTTTTGATATGCAGGAATTTTACTTGTAACAGTTCAGTTTCCTAAATGAAACCACGTTTTAAATGTTAAATGCTGCACCATGAGTTGTGACGTGTGTGTAGCAACTTTTTGAAAGTGGATGAAATGCAGTTTGGGATTTATTGAGAGCTTTGTGTTTCATTACAACATTCTGGAGAGGGGGAAACACACTCAACAGCTGAATGTGATAAAAGAAAAGAAAAGACGAAGGGGAGGGGGGGAATTATGGGGTATGGAGCTTTAAAAGACATGGTTACAAAACATTGTTGTGGATATGCTTGAGAGAAGCAGGACAGATGCTGAGGAGGAAGGAAGAGGAGAGAGAGAGAGAGAGAGAGAGAGAGAGAGAGAGAATTCTGATGCATGTATATGTTTATTGATTCCGTACATCACGTAAACATGCATCCTGTTTCCCATGTATGTTAAGCTTTATCATTTCGGATGAACAGTGCAAAAACGAACGCATTACATCTGCGGTTTCAAGTCAGCGTTGACTTTTTCAATAAATTTTCAATGATGAATTTTATCTGTTGGCGGCTGCTGGGGACCAAAGAGCTCCAGCTTCCCTTGAGATCACCTCTCATGTTACGCTGCAGAGCTCTGACAGTCAGTCTGGATCCGCTCCGTCCTGGTTCTGGTTCCCTCTCGCCTCCTTTCCCCCCGGAAGCCGTGCGGTCTGGATCTCCAACAGCGTGTGGTCGGTGTTGGAGATCATTCCATAAAACTCTTGTGGCATCACAAAGAGACAGGTAGTGGAGGGACGCTACATTCCCACTCAGTGTCAGCAGCCACAACACAAAATGGCCGCTGTGGCCGCTACTGCATCTCCCAGACTGCCTCATCACTCACCTGCGGCTGCAGGTTCTTAGGGCCCCTCATTGAGGCTGGGAAGCTTGATGAGAGACAGAGGGGTGGGGGGTGTGGGGTGTGTGTGTGTGTGTGTGGGGGGAGACATGGAGAGCAGGAGCTGGACAAGCCAAGTGGGAAAGGGCAGCCAGGAGGAGGACAAGAGCCAAGCAGACTACAAAGAGGAGGACTTCGTAACATGGACCTTGCTACTATACGCTTTCTTGTTTCAGGAACCTCTTTCTCCCACGGGATGCTTTCTGTTGAGTAATGGACCTTTTTTGATTTGTTTAAATGAATAAACATTACCCTTCATTTTTAAACCTTTTGATTTTACCTATTTTTACTGCTCCCTTGCACTGCCCCTCCCTAGCCGGCCCTAGGGACAGCCTGGGACATGACACTACATCAAAACTGCCAATCTTCTCTCTGATTGTCTCCAGTAGGCTATACCAATAACCAGGATGTTTCTATATCTTCAACAAATGCATTTTTTGTTTCCTAAAAAAGAAGAAACTGTAAATGTTTTTCTGAGACAGCAAGCAGATGGCTCGAGGCCGCCATTTATACGCCCATAAATGGTAAATCACGCTCTATTTATCAGATGCAGATGGTGCCGAGAGGCAGATTTATGTGCTGCGGGGAAATGTTCTTGCAGAAACGTTCAAACGCTTTGTTGTCAGGCTGATCAAAAAATGGATTCCAAACGATTGCGATTTATTTTTCTCTCGCAGCCTCTCGTTTGGATTACGCTTGAATAATGCGGTCATTTATAAAACACAAATTATAGCATCAAACTACTTTAAAATAAAGTGCTTCTCGTTTTCTGTATCAAACTGTGCTTTACAGAGGAAAGAAAGTGCATTTATTTATTTATTACATTTATGTGATTATGCGACAGAAAAGGATCACGTTAAAATAAAGCAACAAAAAAATATATATATTCGAAATGAAAAGAGGCAGGAAACCATGTGAAAATCAAGATCCTTTTAACATGCAAGCGGTTTGGATTATAGAAACAGTAATAAGATGACTCTAAATTGGATCCTTTCATCCACGCGCTCTACTCTTCCACAACACACTGCATCTCTCCCGGCTGCTCAGCAGGAATATTCTTCGTCTGCTGATTTCTGCGGATGTGAACACTGTATTTAGGAAGCTGTGACACTGATTGTAATGGTCTTGGAGTGTGTGTGTGCAAAACACAGATGGCTTATTTGTCATATATAAATGCATGTGAACTGATTTGTGCCTGTATGGTTCTGAATAGATGAGAACCAGTAAGATCCTGCTGAGAGAAAACATGGAACCAGGAACAACTCACACAGCAGCTACTGGATCCACTGGTTCTGATCCCAGCTACAGGTTCCCAGTAGACGTCAACATCCTCCAGTTGGGATTTCATATACTGAGGGCCGCAGAGACAGTTTTGTAAGAGTCTCTTCAATGGGTAATGAGACGGTTTGTATAGTGTTTTCATCTTCACCGGTGAAGTTTCCTAAATGTATGATTTATATGTTTTTGTTTTATTCTCTCGGGATTACAAACATGCACGAAACACAGCAAAGTCTTTGGAAAAGGTTTTGGAAAACTAGCAGTCAGTTCCAAGTGACTCAGAGCAGAAGCAATCATGGCAGTGAACAGTTCCACGTGGAAAAATATCATAATTAATGTGTGGAGGAGAAAGTTTACTGAACATAAAATGAAACAGGTGAAGCAGTGAAACAAATGTATGTTGATGTTTCCACCAAGCTGTCAGCGCTGTATCGTCTCCGCCCACATTTATACAAGCTTTAAAGAAAAACACTGAAATCAGCATAAACACAAATACTAGGGATGCTCCGATCTGATCGGCGCCGATCCATATCGGACGATATTTCCATTATCGGTTTTGATCGGCGTTCTTAAAATGGCCGATCAAATTTGGCCGATCAGATGACATAAAATCTATCAGAGACGTTTCAATTGCGGCGCACCGCAATGGAGAAAATGCGCCCGGCAAGGGCCGGCAGAGTGCAGAGGTCCCACGAGGGGATCCTCAATCCTCACACACCGAGCGGCGCCCCTGTCCCGCCGAACTGACAAATCATACACAACATTTTGTTTCTTTATAGATCGTTTATGAGATTTAGCTTAAATTATGCTAAAACTAAAACATTTTTACTGTACCAAGGAAGAGTTTATAAAAATAAAAGCCAGACTTTTGTATGATAAAAAAGCACATTTCTGATTATTTGAAGTCCTGTATATAGATTTCCCCAAGAGTTCCAGGAAAAGACTGATGCAGATGCGTTCCATACATATCTGAAATCCCCTACACTGGCAATCAAACAACTGATTTCAGTGATCGGTGATCGGTGATCGCCACCAAAAAACCTGATCGGAGCATCTCTAACAAATACCATGGACACCTATAAGCACCAGCCTTTAGATGCCTCTATATGGAAACCCTTCTAAGACACAGGCCGCTCACGTCAATCCTATGCAGTCCAAAGATCGTCACTCCGGTTCAATGGTTGCAAAAATCCAAAATGGTGATGGACAAAATGCCAAATTGGAGGCTTCAAAACCACAATTCACAAACCAATGGGGGACGTGCATTTTCCACTTCTACGTCCACTTATTACACACAGGATACCTTTAAACTAAGAAAGCAGAGCATAGAACAATGAGATCAGAGAACCCTGAGATCAGAGCATAGAACCCTGAGGTCAGAGCATAGAACCCTAAAATCAGAGCATAGAACAATGAGATCAGAGAAACCCTGAGGTCAGAGCATAGAACCCTGAGATCAAAGCATAGAACCCTAAAATCAGAGCATAGAACCCTGAGAACAGAGAAACCCTGAGGTCAGAGCATAGAACCCTGAGATCAGAGAACCCTGAGATCAGAGCTTAGAACCCGGAGGTCAGAGCATAGAACCCTGAGATCATACAAAATAAAGTGTGTGATCTGGTTTGTCAGGTTGCAGAGACGGCAGAAGAACACAGGAGCAATGTGATTGTGTTATCGGTATTGTCATGAAAACAACGAATGTGCTTTAGACTGCGCGGGGATAAATAAATGCAGATAAACACTTTGTCAGGAGTAATTACCATCTGTGTTTGATGTTCTGTTTACCAGGAGGGCGGATGATAAACCATACTGATAACTTATCATGAAATGGATGATGTGAGCGGGAATACATTACTGAATCTATGTCTTTCATTTCTCTGTTTTTCTGTCATTGTGTACGCCTTCATTTTCATCTTGGCACCGTTTCGGAGACGGGTGAAATAAAAAATGTCATTAACAGTCATATGTCGCTGTCAACGGTCACATTTACACTCCGCATCGGCATCAAGAAACATAAGGCACCATAACAGCAATGCCCCGAAAACACCTCTTATCCACACACGCTCATTTCTTACCCACAGGGTCACGAAAAACATGGATCATCGTGACTGGGTGGAAACTCTTTTCTCTCCCATTCAACAGTAAACTAGAGAAGTAGTTGGTGAATTGACATAAGATCAGCCAACCATACACTCAGAAAAGTTTGACCAGTATCTACTCAATAAAATGATGGCAATGAAGTGACAATTAATATAATTGAATAGATTTTACTACTTCAACTTTGATTAAAAAACATTGATTTATTTAAGCAAATTTAAACAAAATATGAAATACTAATATTTTGGATTTACTAATAATATGGCAAATGTTGAGTAAATCCAAATCAATTATACAGGGAAAATGATTAATATTGACTAGGTCAGTGGTTCTCAAATGGGGGTCCGCGTATCCCTGGGGGTACGTGAAGGCACTCCAGGGGGTACGTGAGATTTTTTTAAAATCTATTTAAAATTAGCATCCATTAAAAAAATCCTTTAAAAATAGATATTTAATAAATATTTAATAAAACAAAAGTGTAAGTTCATAAACTGAATTGTATATTAAGTATGCAATTTAATTTAATTAACCTAAAAACCCAGAGTCCCCCCTCCCACCATATCAGGATGGTTTGACCCAACGTGGCACACGCTCACGACCCCCGCTGGTTAGGGGGTACTTGGATGAAAAAAGTATGTCACAGGGGTTACATCACTGAAAAAAGGTTGAGAACCACTGGACTAGGTATTCAAAATAAAGTGATTTAGATTTACCAATTATGTGGTTGCAATTGATTTCTATTCACTAAATAACTAGATAATACTGATTCATATTTAATTATGTTATGGGTGGAAATCATGCTGTTTTTCTAAATATCTGGATATGAATGATTTGGATTAAATAAATAAAATAATTTAAATCAACTCATAACTTGGAATGTTACTTAATACAACACATTTAAACTTAAATTATTATTTATACATACATTAATTGTTATACTAATGCTCTCGATGAGTACTCATGGTTTCAACACCCAGCATGCAACACTACTGATCGCGATGTGTACTCACACTCATGGTTTCATCACCCAGAATGCAACACTACTGATCAAGATGTGTACTAATACTCATGGTTTCAACACCCAGCATGCAACACTATTGATCGCGAGCTGTATTCCCACACATCGTGGTTTGGATGGTGCTTGCAGGTTTTCAGAGCTTTCAGGATATTCTGCTTTGATTTTAATCCAGAACACCGGCACTCCGGCAGAGTTGAAAAGTACGTTTAAGTTTAATTTTTAAGTATCACGTAGCCTCTTGTCATGTGTCAAGAGTGTGAGGCTCAGATTCACAGATGGATGTATCCGGTCATTTTTCAAAATAAAACACATTTCCGGCCTACTGATGCCACTGATGATCACACCCCATCGTGTGTTCTGTTCTCTAAATATAGTTCATACTAATTCTACCCTCTGATTGAAGGTTTCTTTATTGTGTGGTCTTTCTCTGCTGACATTCATTCCTTAAGGCTCTGTAGTTATATGTACAACCATTTGATACGAGCCCAGAGTTAAGCATATTCATCTAAACTGTACCAACCTTGGAGTGTTAAAATAGCCAGTATCATTTTATTTCATGTTTCCATCCAGGCAAATTGGTGGAGCCAAATGTTATTAAAAACAACAAATATTATGTAATTTCTTTGAAATCGTCCAAAATAATGTTATGGGTATGGCCAACAACTACATCAAATAAAACAAAGGTACTTCTTGCAATTTGTGCTCCAATTTCAATCGGGTCTTCGATAAAAGGGCACGCCATTGTTTCCCGAACAGCTGATTGGCCGGTGGATGGAGCCTTTTATTGGATTCAGATCAATCCTGAAAGCTACCCTGAACCGGAGCAGGTTTGCCATTCAGAGTAAGTTACCATGGTAACCTAGCTTGCTAAGAATGAATCCAGCTTTGTGTACCGGTAAGTCAGGTGTGGCGCAAATTCCTTGGGCGGAAGTGCACGGCGTTTAAAACTGAAGAGTTCCCATTGAGTAGAATTTATTAATGTTTCGACATTTTTGACTTTACTGATAGAATATGATTAAATTCTACTCAGTGATTTTGAGCTGATATTATTCAAACAAAAATGAGTAAAATGCAATTGATAAATAATTCAAAATGTATTAAATCAACATAATAATATACCAAACTGCACACATAATTTTTTTTAAGTAAGGGTTACTAATATTTATTTTGTACTGGGTGTACTGGGAGGCAAAGAAGTAAAGGGACTGTCAATAATCTGATCCCAGCAGCATATCGGTTTGAACTGCTGCTCGTCCGTTTGATAAGTAAGCAGTATACCTGTAACCTCGCAGGGGGGATCGGACATAATAAAAACAAGTGTCTGACACCTAATCCCTCGGCTCTTGTGCTGCCTCCTGCTCTGCCTGCCTGGGCAGGATCTCATCTCGTATCTCCATCAAGGAGGAATTGAAACACATCGGTCGTTTTTTCATTTTCAAGTATGGCCGCAATGTTTCTCAACAACCGGATGCAACAGGCCCAAAAGATTCACCCAGGGCCGTCGAAAGGCCTGCTGGGAAATATAGACTAATGATTGAGACGAGATGGGGAAGAGATGGGTGCGTCTGCGTGAAAGCCTTCACATGATGGTCCTCAAGAATCTCATTATGTCAAACTATTTCTATACTATCTATCGCCAGAAATGTATTCTGCATTCAGTGTATTTGTAAATTATGGGATGTATCGCTCTCTACAAACATATCAGAACTATGTTAAGAACTGCAGTACGAGCGTTGGAAAACAAGTAACTTTATCTATTTATCAGAACAACATGAGGCGACGAGTGTCCTCCATTTGTTTTGGTGCGCTTTGACAGAAACACCAGCGGTTCCTAATCTGTGGTTGTTCTGACAGAAAAGATACTGAAGACTTTTTGTAATATTTCAACTTCCTTAATATCTTTGTGCTGCTGTGTGAGTGTCGTCTGTGTTTGAGGGTTTACACGAGATTACAGATTAGATTTCATGTGTTCCAGAATGATAGTTTATGAAATCAACATGCATGTCCTCATATATTCATTAACAGACTATGGTGTGTTCAGTACAGTGGCAACAGGGTTAATGTTTCACAGAGATGTATTTATGCATCTGCTGGCATGTTGTTATCACCATTTTGTTGGCCAAGAGGAAGCTCCTTCGGAACGAGTTAATGAAAAGCCCCATTACACATTTTTACACCTCGTTACATATCATCAGTCTGCAGCATTCAGTGCATGTTAAGTGTGTTAAGTTTTTAAAAAAAATGGGCGACTGAAGAGGAGAGAAAGTCCAGACTCCAATCAGGTAGAATAAAACATCTTTAATAACTAAAGTGAACATCTTATATGTTGTCGCGCTCACATAGTTAGGAATCCACAGACTAAGAGCAACTCTCTACTATTAGTTAGCTGATTAGTTATCAGGAGAAACCCCCAAAAAATAGAAACAACCATTTCACAGGGAAGAAAGGGAAGAAACCTTCAGGAGAGCAACAGAGGAGGATCCCTCTCCAGGATGGACAGATGCAATAGATGTCATGTGTCGAAAATGAACAGCGTTACAGAGATAAAACACATTCAATGAATATGACAGGATGGCCTGTCAGCATCTTACTAAAAAAACGTCACTTTAATTGGCGACTTGTGGCCGAGGACGTTTGTCCTTCTGACCGGTGAAAGTGACGGCCGGTGAAACCTGAGAATCTGTCCCCTGAATGTTGTGTTCACGCTAATGAGTGTGAAGGAGAGAGGAGGAGTAATGGGTTACACTAGTCCGAACTTTCAATCAAATCATTTATTTGCTGGCTCGTGTGCGGTGAATCTCTCACGCTGTAGAGCCGGCTCTCCTCGGGGAGAGCAGCAACACGGGCAGGCTGAGGTCGGCCAACACCGCAGAGTTCAATAAGGAAAAGATCAGGTTCTAATCTGCTCAAAGATTAATACAAACACAAATAGAAATATAACTCGCACTGACACACACACACACACACACACACACACACACACACACACACACACACACACACACACATACACACACACAGCATGCCTACATCGTAGTCAGCTCACCTCTCGCCACCATCTTTCTTCGCCATTTGAAACACTATGATATCCTTATGAGGAGTAAGTGCTGTTTTACATTTTACATTCTCAATGAAATGCATTAATGCATTAAGGCACACAAACACACCTACACACACACTACATTAACGCATTAAGGCAGACACACACACATACCTACACACTACCGTAACACATTGAGGCTCCAGATAGCATATTTTACTGGATATTGTCCGATAACGATCAGCAGTACATCTTCCTTTCACACCATCATGGTTAAACCGTACTGAACCACAGACTGTATATAGGAAGCTGCAGCAAACTGTCACTCACAGTAGCCCCGCCCTGAAGCATACTCTGCTTTGTGGTCTATTTGACTCCAAATGGTCCATAATGTACTAAATACAAAGACTTGAAACTAGAGATTAAGACCATAAACTCATGTTTACTGGGGGACATTTGTATATATATTTTTAAACCGCCTGAAAAAAAGAGGTGGGGGAGTGAGAGAAAATAAAAAAGAGGTAAGAGGAGATAAGATGTAGTGAGTTGTAGAGAGTGAGAAAGAATCAGAAGAAGAAAAAGGAAGGAGCAGGATGAGAGTCGGACATCGGGACAGTGGGAAATAAAACGGAAGAAAAAAGCAAGAAATGGGCCGTTTAGAAAGAAAAGGATAGTTTCCCCTGGTCTTATGAAGGGGTGGGACGAGGCAATGGAGTGGAAGCAGAATTAATAATGGTGTGGGCAGAGGGCAATAAAGAGTGTTTACTCGTTCAGCGCCCCTTGTTGTATTTTTCTTCAATATGCTGCTTTAAATTCTTCTACGGCAGACAGTGCAGGTGATTTACATTAGTGCCAGATGCCGTGTGACTAGGGATGGGTATCGTTTGGGTTTTTTTCCGATACCGGTGCTAAATCGGTACTTTTAAAACGATACCGGTGCCTAAACGGTGCCTGAACCGATACTTTAAAAAAAAACGCACAATGAAGACATTAAAATTTTCTTTGGCCATATTACCTGGAGAAGCCGTTATCATGGAGCACTGACTAACAACGGATATCAGACTGTTACACAATACATACACAATACATATTACACAAACATACACAATACATGTTCTCCATTATATATAATATTATATATATTATATTATTATATTGTCATGTGTATTGTCATGTGCAGACCTTATAGGGTTAATCCTGTCACTTTTTTGATGGGCTAAGAGAACAACCAATCAGATGTCCTGAAGATGACATGTGACACATACAGTTTTGCTTCTGACAGCGGGAGGTCCACTGAAACAAAGTGATGCCCCATGTCTTTATTCCTCCGTTATTATATTCCCGGTAACACCGGGTATACAGCCCCGCTGTACACCAACACATCTGCTAGCAGACTGTCACGCACGTAGCTCGTAGATCACGCTAGCTACGAGCTAGCGCGAGCTACGAGCTAGCTTAAACATGGTTATAATGGTTAATTTATTATTTCATGGCCTACTTCTATGAATGCAAGACTTGCAATCAACGTTACGGTACTAATCTGACTTCTGGTTGCTCTTTCATTCATCGGTCTCCCCGTGTTCAGGGGGACCGGTGACGGTCTCCCCATCGCGTCCAGCCTGACGCTGTTGTGCTCCGCACGGGTTCACGGCGATTGCCTCCGCTGTCAAAGTTAAATGTGATTGGCTATCGTAACCTGCTGGCAGGGCGGAGTCACCATAGAAGTTCAAAACAATAGTTTTTTTCAATTTCAATCGGCTCAGGCACTGAAAGAAGCACCGAAATGTGCGTTGCGTTTCGATCCGGGTAATACAGGATGTGTTGGAACCGGTGCCACATTAGCACCGGTTTCCGGTACCCAACCCTACGTGTGACCGCCCTCACGACCTGCATTCAGATGAGTCTCCTGTTCAGAGCGTATGGAGATAGAGATTCAAGGGACACCGGATTTGTGTTTTCAGGTTCTCTCCTTCTACGAATCGATTAGCTCCAAAAAATGTTGATGGAAACAAACCTGATTCAAATCTCTTGCTCGAACGGCTCTTGTTTTTCGTCTGTCTGCTTAAAAGTCAGCATTTTGTCCGTATGAATGCATTCCGAGCAGAGTTTCAAAACCGAATTTGGGGAAATCCATAATCTCCGCCAGCAAAATAGTTGTGAAATGAAGTCTATAGAAAATGACTTCTTCTCTCTTGATTTATTCCCTCAGTAAACATTGTAAACATGAATTGATGGTCTCAATGCTTGAGGGCGTGGCTACCTTGGGATTGGGTTACCGGCAAGATGCAAAACTCGAGGGTTCAAAAAGTCCTCTAACGTCTCAAACCGCTTTAACCCTAAAGGACACCTCGAGATGGAAGAGCGGAGGCGCGGATCGAACCACCGGTCCTTTGATTGTATGGCGAGCCAATAAATCCACCAAGTGCTGTTTCTTCATACAGAAGCACACACATGGCGTATGCAGCGTATTATGTGGATTAACAACGCAGTAGTCCAGGAGGAAGTGGAAGCGGAATGAGGATTCTTGAAAAAGGAAATTAATTCAAAGAGATCCTCACAGTGTGTGTGTGTGTGTGTTTGTGTGTGTGTGTGTGCGTGTGTGTGTGCGCGCCTGTGTGTGTGAGAGGTTAAGAAGCTAAGTGGTGATAAAGACAAACATTGTGTTCTATCTCTGCTCCTTCCTGACCTTATTAGAATGTGTGAAGTGTGTGTGTTTGTGCAACGGATCACGGATCAACACCGGGCAGTCTCACTGCTAGTGATTGTCGGCCTTATGTTTAGCGGTTTCAGATCTACAGTATGACATGTCTGGTGTGGCGTATCGTTTCTAATTAAATGAATACACATTGTCAACACTTTAGAATGGCGTCCCCCTTCAACACAGCAGACCGATTGGCTGCCAGAGGATTCGGTGACAGTGAGATTAATGTACAACATTTGAGTTGGACATCAGTGTGCTCACTGTGACGGCGCAGAGAAAACTAAGCAGGAGCCATTTTACTAGACACATCAGTAATAACACAGTCCCCGACACGGTCCAGCTGTGCAGCTTTAGCAGATGTTTTCACGGCTATACCTCTCAGTAATTTCCCCGAGGATTATTTCAAAGGACACGGTTGAGCTGGATGAGTAGTACCAATGATCTGTCATCTGGGTTTTTCCTCTAAGCTCCACAGCAAGAGCAGGAGGCTTTCAAACAAAATAGATACCGTATTGCGAGTTATTTAGATTTTCTTCCAGAGTGATAGGAGAAGAAAATGTAAAGCACCGATGCTCGATGACCCCGTGTCGAGGGAACTGTGTCCTGGATTGAACTGAAAGAATACCGTCTGCCTCATTGCCCCGGGATGTTCTGAACTTCCTGCTATGTCTGTGTTGCTACTCCCCTCCTTCCTCTTGCTAGTTCTTTGGTGGTCTACTGGAAGCTAACATCAAAAGAAGAGTAGAAAGACTAAACATGAATATAGATTGTCCCCGGGAGAACATAAGATACTGTATACACAGGAATAGAAACTCAAGAGTGAAACACGGCCACGGCTGTCAAAAGAAGAAAAGAAAAAGGTAAAGCCTGCATATTGTTGACCCCGAACATTAAAATCCCATCTAGATGTGAAAATGTAACAAAATGCTTTTATCGTCTAATCACTTCATTGCGCGTCAACAGATGAAAGCTCTCTCCAGCAGCTCTGTTGCATCATGCACAAACACATGTTAAGCAAAACCGTTAGAAAAAAAAAGGGTTATATTTTCCACGGAGCTTAGAACCGTGAAAATCAGCCACGTCATCTGGCGAGGGATACATCTTTAAACATTTCTCGGGATAATGCTCATAAAGTATTTCCTTTGCCTCCACCACCGACTGCTGGACTGATGAGGCGTATTGGTTCTTAGTGTAGTTTTTAAAACTTACGTAATTCATTTGAGAAAAAGGAATTGACAGAATTATTTTGGGACTGTAGAAAAAGCGTGCCGAACCTCGGGTCACTTACTCTGTGAGCTTTTAGAATAGAATAGAATAGAAATATACTTTATTAATCCCCAAGGGGATATTTGTTTTGGTCCGTTTGTTAAAACAAGGAGCTGCTCTCATGAACGTTCATTAAACCTTCATTCATCTCGCATCCACATGCAAATGAAGTGGAAATGAGCTCACACGTGACGTGTATTTAAGTAAACATGTCTTGTTACTTGAGTTAATTTAGGGCAGGTAATGAATGACAAAAATGTACAGCATTAAAACATTAAAACATTATAAATCATATTATGCTTCCACTTTGTTTTTGTCAATTGGAGTATTTTTAAAAATAGAAATACACAATTCAAATCCAAATATTATTGAAGTTCACCAGGTCATACTCCTCCCTATAATAACTATTTATTATTATTAATTTGAAGTTTCTCACCAAACACAACATTTTAGAAGATTACATTATAACCCATCATGATAACGTTTCTGCTCACTCAATACCAACGTTTACTGTTTGGAGCTTGAACGCACCATAATGTACCGCATTGGACCCTCCGTACGTTAGCTGTGCCAAAATTGGTGTTGCAGAGTGGTCCAGCTTTTAACATCTGTCCTGATGTGCAAAGAGAAAAGGTTTAATGACAGCAGAGGGGCAAAGAGACACTGGTAGAAGAGGACAAAGGAAACCTGGTCACCTGTTTTTACTGAGAGAAACAGAGCAAGCTCCTCTCTTTTTTTCCCTTCGTCACTTTCAGCAAAAGTGACTGTGTGTGTGTGTGTGTGTGTGTGTGTGTGTGTGTGTGTGTGTGTGTGTGTGTGTGTGTGTGTGTGTGTGAGAGACTGAGAGTCATCCATCTCACGTCCACAGTCGCCTTCTATAATTATAACGAGCTGCCTTCCCTCCATACACTGATACATGAGAATAAGTCACACCTTGTGACACACACACACTGCTGTGCTGATTAATTGAATCTATAAACTGCTGCAACTGACAAGTATTTTAATTATTAAATAACCATCTGTTATAGTTGTGTTAATACCATCAGCTATAAGTTCCACAGCCTAAAGATATGGTTGTTTTCCAGATTAATTGATTTAATGGTTTCCCCAATAAACCAATTCCAGACCTTGGATGAAAGAGGTCCACCAGTCCGCCACAGGTTACGTTAATGGGAGTACGTGTGCCTGCGTGTGAATATTAGTGGAACGTGGATTTTCATTAGTGATGGAAACGGCTCAGTAGGAATCTTGTCTTTTAAGGGCAAAAAAGAGCCAAGACTTTTTTTCATTTCACACAAGGTATTTTCTCTTGTGTGTTTTTGCTCATATACCCAGATACCTGAGCATCTTCTTCTGGGTACCTTTGACGCCAAGCTTCAAATACAGTTCCCGTTGACAGATCCTCTGAGAGGTCCTCAGACATGGCCGCGCTCACAGCCTCATGGGAGGTTGTATTTGTTGCACGTTAAACATCACAAGGTGCTCCAGTTCCACTCTGCATCCACATTTCTTCTATGTCGGAAAGATCTTCATTTGTGTCGCAGCTCGGAGGAGGAGGATCAGAAGGAACAAAGGGATTCAGAGTGAGTGAGAAGGAGTTTGGGGTGTGGGCACACAGATCTGCACTGCAGAGAGGAGTCTGCAGTTTGGAGGGATCCACAGATACACAGAGGAGAGAGGGAGGAAGAACAGCAATAGCTGAAAGAAAGAAAGAAAGAACTAGAATGGGCACTCGGTAGAGCGCATACCTTCGCATATCACAAGATTGAATTATGAACAATTTGGCACTAGTTTCACGCAAATCGGATGCCAATTAACTGAGATATCGCAAATTTACGGTTTTCACCTTTTTGTGACCTTGACCTTGACCTTTGACCCAATCACTCCCAAAAACTAATCGATTGTTCCTTGGGTCATGACCAATCATCCCACCAAGTTTCATAAGAATAGGCTCAGTTTTGTCTGATTTAAACGAATAACGGACGGACGAACAAACGGACAAACGGACGGACATATTCACAAATAAATACACGCCGGCCAAAACATTACCTTCTGCATTTTCAATGCAAAGGTAAAAAGAAAGAAAGGAGGAGCGGGTGATAAAACATTGTAAAAAAAGAGGTGGGGGAGTGAGAGAAAATAAAAAAGAGGTAAGAGGAGATTAGATGTAGTGAGTTGTAGAGAGTGAGAAAGAATCAGAAGAAGAAAAAGGAAGGAGCAGGAGGAGAGTCGGACATCGGGACAGTGGGAAATAAAACGGAAGAAAAAAGCAAGAAATGGGCCGTTTAGAAAGAAAAGGATAGTTTCCCCTGGTCTTATGAAGGGGTGGGACGAGGCAATGGAGTGGAAGCAGAATTAATAATGGTGTGGGCAGAGGGCAATAAAGAGTGTTTACTCGTGCAGCGCCCCTTGTTGTATTTTTCTTCAATATGCTGCTTTAAATTCTTCTGCGGCAGACAGTGCAGGTGATTTGCATTAGTGCCAGATGCCGTGTGACCGCCCTCACGACCTGCATTCAGATGAGTCTCCTGTTCAGAGCGTATGGAGATAGAGATTCAAGGGACACCGGATTTGTGTTTTCAGGTTCTCTCCTTCTACGAATCGATTAGCTCCAAAACATGTTGATGGAAACGAGCCTGATTCAAATCTCTTGCTCGAACGGCTCTTGTTTTTCGTCTGTCTGCTTAAAAGTCAGCATTTTGTCCGTATGAATGCATTCCGAGCAGAGTTTCAAAACCGAATTTGGGGAAATCCATAATCTCCACCAGCAAAATAGTTGTGAAATGAAGTCTATAGAAAATGACTTCTTCTCTCTTGATTTATTCCCTCAGTAAACATTGTAAACATGAATTGATGGTCTCAATGCTTGAGGGCGTGGCTACCTTGGGATTGGGTTACCGGCAAGATGCAAAACTCGAGGGTTCAAAAAGTCCTCTAACGTCTCAAACCGCTTTAACCCTACGTATCATTATTCACACGGTGCAAGGACACCTCGAGATGGAAGAGCGGAGGCGCAGATCGAACCACCGTCCTTTGATTGTATGGCGAGCCAATAAATCCACCAAGTGCTGTTTCTTCATACAGAAGCACACACGTGGCGTATGCAGCGTATTATGTGGATTAACAACGCAGTAGTCCAGGAGGAAGTGGAAGCGGGATGAGGATTCTTGAAAAAGGAAATTAATTCAAAGAGATCCTCACAGTGTGTGTGTGTGTTTGTGTGTGTGTGTGTGTGTGTGTGTGTGTGTGTGTGTGTGTGCATGTGTGTGTGCGTGCCTGTGTGTGTGAGAGGTTAAGAAGCTAAGTGGTGATAAAGACAAACAGTGTTCTATCTCTGCTCCTTCCTGACCTTATTAGAATGTGTGAAGTGTGTGTGTCTGTGTACGTGTGTGTGCATGTGTGTGTGCGAGTGGGACATTTTTAACAATCACACGTCAAAATTAACTCACACACGCACACACACACAAACACACCCACACACACACACGCACACGCTCAGAAAGGTGATAACTCCCCCCCCCCCCCCCTCCCCCTCCCCCTCTGTATCCAGGCAGAAGCCATTAGAGACGACACACAGGAAACTATCCGTATGCAGACGCCAGATGACTCACCGTTACTACCAGGCGCCGATGTTGCGGCCACAAAGGTAAGAATACGCAGCTCGAAATGAGACTGATTATAGTCTTTGACAACTGTTTGACTGCATTGTTTGGGTCTGGCTTAGTTGGCCACTTTCGGATGCTCTGACTGCAGATGTCAGTCATTTGTGCTAATATCTCTCATAAATAAACAACCAACGTAAATATCAAATAATGACAGATTTTTAAGAAAAGGTGTGTTTTACCTGAAGTGGCTACCTCTGTGAATTGTGACACTATTTCTCAACATACCACATATACCAAATACCATAAGTAATACCATGAGTAGTACCATAACTAATACCATAAGTAATACCAAGAGTATTGTCATGAGTAATACCATAAGTAATACTATGAGTATTGCCATGAGTAGTACCATAAGTAATACCATGAGTAATGCCATGAGTAGTACCATAAGTAATACTATGAGTATTGCCATGAGTAGTACCATAAGTAATACCATGAGTAGTGCCATGAGTAGTACCATAAGTAGTAACATAACCAAAACCATAAGTAGTACCATAACTAATACCATGAGTATTGCCATGAATAGTATCATAACTAATACCATGAGTAATATCATGCATAATACCATAGGTAATACGATGAGTAGTACCATAACTGATACCATTAGTAATACCATAAGTAGTACCATAACTAATACCATAAGTAATACCATAAGTATTGCCATGAGTAGTACCATAAGTAATACCATGAGTAGTGCCATGAGTAGTACCATAAGTAGTAACATAAGCAATACCATAAGTAGTACCATAACTAATGAGTATTGCCATGAGTAGTACCATAACTAATACCATAAGTAATATCATGCATAATACCATAAGTAATTCAATGAGTAGTACCATGAGTAGTACCATAACCTGATACCATGAGTAATACCATGAGTAGTACCATAAGTAGTACCATAACTAATACCATAAGTAGTACCATAACTAATACCATGAGTAATACCATGAGTATTGCCATGAGTAGTACCATAACTAATACCATGAATAATACCATGCATAATACCATAAGTAATACAATGAGTAGTACCACGAGTAGTACCATAACTGATACCATGAGTAATACCATGAGTAGTACAATAAGTAGTAACATATCAAATACCATAAGTAGTACCATAACTAATACCATGAGTAATACTATGAGTTAATGCAATTCAAGTGCCACTGAAGTGCTAATCTGCTTTTATTCAAGGTGTATAAGATGTGTTTCTAGTTTCCGGGGTAGATGTGGAGACTTTCTGTTGTCCTGGTGTCAGCGCAGCTCGTTCCACCAATGAGGAGCCAGGACAGCAAAGGTCACTTTGGTGGATTGATACATCTCAGCATGAAACACGATCTTTCACATGGATGAACAGAGAGGAGCAATTAGTTTACGCCTCAGCTGTCTGTCAACTAGGATTGTAGGATGGATTGACCATGAGGATTACGACGATGTTAAATCGGATGCCCTGCAGTGTACAACGGCAATGAAGTGTAATAATCAGAGTTATTAAGTTCAAATGGAGAGAATGACTGAAGCTTCGCTAAGCCCCGCCCCTCGAACGCAGACTGTAGCATCGGGTCCAACAAATACCCCCAAGTGCTCCAAAGACTCTCAATCCGTCTCAGATGTTCTTCATTTTTCAGGCTGTTTCTGTTGACTTGGAGCTTGTTACTCTCAGACTTGAACTGATATCTTAAACATGTATAACATAACAAAATAAACAGCAGAGAGTGAGCAGAAAGGAAGTTGAGCTCACTACTTTTCTCTCTTTTTTTCCTCTCCAGTCCTTTTTCCTGTCCTTATCTGGCAGAGGACACACACACACACCGGCTGGTGCCAGCAAACATAAGTGCGGTGTGAGGAGTTCGCAGATGTCACGTTGCAGAATTTCTGGGCATCAGACTTTGCTAAATGGTTTTACTATGGCAACGCAGACTTGCTGAGTTACCGTGCTTTTCACTAAAGTACAGGCTTGAAAGCTGAATGCAAACACAGCGACGAAAGGAAGGAAAACAGAGGAAGGCTTGTGGAGCGAGAACAGAAGAAAAAGGATGAAGAAAGAGAACACGTTACAGCCAAATGAAACAACGGTGGACGGAAACAGCCTGTTGGTCATTGGCTCTCTCTTTACTGCTGCTACATGAAGCCCTGAGGGAAGACACACACACGCACAAACACACACACACCCTCGGACACATACGCACGTACTCCCTGAGTACTCTGACGGACTCTAACTTGAATAACGCACTCGCACATGTTCACGAGACACACTCCAACGCGCTTGCCCTCAAACACTCCGTACGTGACGCTGCGTTTCCGCCAAGAAGTTCCCGGTAACTTTATTCCCCGTGCTTCGTTTGAGGGAACTGAAGAGGCTCATTCAGCCCGTTGTTTTGTGTGTTTCCATCGGCGCCTATAAAGACCTGGAGACTGACGAGGGCAGTTGGTGATTGCCAGCGTGTGTGTGTGTGTGTGTGTGTGTCTGAGTAAAGCACAATTCCACCGCTCGACACAGATGCAGAGAGAGGAGGTTTAACGCGCTGCTATTTACCAGCAGTGCCCTTTGGGGAAAGAGCTCTGCCTGTACCTGTAGAACTGGGGTTACATTATCCTCTGTTCTTACTCACACAGGCTCCGCCCTTTACTGGAATTACTGGACTGTATGCCCAAGCGTCGGACACGGGGGACATTATTATGTATACGGTGGGGTTCCCCACGTATTCGAGTACGCTGGCTGTGCTGAAAGCTTCACTGGGCGAACGCATGCTTGTGATAGGAGCAGAGGATCACACATTATAGTCCAAGAGAGGGCAGAGCCTGTGGGAGTTAGAACATATGTATAGAACTACTCACAAAATTACAAGAAGCACACAGACACACACACACACAGACTCTCTCTCTCACACACACACACACACACACACACATACACACACACACACACACACACACACATACACACAAAGGGCAGTCCTTGGTTTCCTAGCAGTGGATAACAACAGTGAGATGTTTAGTATTCAGAGAGAGGGCAAGGAAAACAGAGGAGAGAGCGAGCTGGCTTCAGTAACAAAGCAGCTTCTTCATGAATCCCTCACTGAGACTCGATTAGTGTGTGTGTGTGTGTGCGTGTGTGTGTGTGTGTGTAGTTGGATCTCTCCCCATGAAACATTTGATCATGCATAAACCAACTACTCGATACAACTTTGCGCACAATAGGTTGTGCTATCTTGTGTGAGTGTGTGTGCGTGTGTGTGTGCGTGCGTGCGTGTGATTGCATTTTGATTTATTCCCACACAAATGCACAACGGCAGGTTACTTACCCAAACCAAACTCATGGGGTCGTGGAGGGTCCAGCTGCCCTGAAAACAGTGAAAGACATTTGTTAATCAGAGCCTTGAAGAAACAGTCTGAAGTGTAAAGTCACGTCTGAATTACCGTACAACACATTCACACACTTCTACACACAGACACACACCTTCAGAGATCGGGCCCTTCGGTGTCCTTACAATACCACAGCAATTTCTCAAAGTTCATTCCCCTGAGACTATCCACTATAACCCAACTGTTTCGGATCTATAAAGAGGATTTATTTCTACTGCTACTTTATAAAATCATTACGGGGGTCGTTCTGTATTTTGAGGCGGGCCTGCATGAAGCTCTCATCAGTGTATTACCGACAGAAGGACCGGCAGGGGAGCACAATGGAAGAAAAAGAAAAAAAGCAATTTACTTCCGTGGATGGGAGCAGCACTTATTTTAGACAGCATGACGTCCATATCAACATGTGCTATATTTAGCATGACTCCACTTTGCTGTGAGAGAGCTATGAAGTACATGTTGGGACAGAAAGCCTCCGGAACCTGAGGGTTAATCTGAAGGTGGCAGCTTATTCATCAAGCTGTCTGTCCCACTAACTACCTCTCTCATTGTGCGTCTGGCTTTCCTCTCACTTGGACGTGCCCGACATAGCGATGAGGGCCTCTGCCTTCACTGAACAGGGCTGCGTAGAATGGATTATTGATTGGTGCACTCGAATGAAAGAGAAAAAAGACGTTGTACGTATGCATGAGTGAGTGAGTGAGTGAGAGTGAGAGAGAGAGAGAGACAGACAGAAGGCTGAGGGTGGTGACATAGAAAGAGAAAGGAGTGATGGGTCAGAAAGCTGGAGCTGCCGGATGAAAGAAAGCTTGGTTGATGAGAAAGAGAGAGAGACGAGTGTGTTCCCACAAAGTTTATCTGGAGCTCCTAAAGATGCGTTCAAGTCCGTGCTCTGTCGCCGAGTCACAGGTTTGATCAGCAGGACGCTTTGAACATTTAGTTGGTGGCTGGATGATGAGCAACAGTTACACGACTACCTCCATGTACTGACCAGCACACGTTAGCCAGCACTTCGAGATGAAATGACCCCACTCCACAGGCTGAAGTGGGCGTAGAGCCGTAGACTTCGTGACGTTGCCCGTTGGTTGGCCGTTACGGCGCCTCCTGTAAAAGCCATTACGCTGACTTGTGTTTATCAATACCGTATCTCATCCATACATACCATACATTATAATCATGCTACTGCCCATAGATCAAATTATGCTGAAATACTGACGTCAGGGGGCGTTAACTATATGTAAACGTCACCTGAGTACAGACAGGTGTGTTTGGCTAGAGACTGGAAGAGCAAACTATTTTTAAACCACATTTAAGAATGCATTTAAGACTAAGCAAGGTTTTTATGTTTATTATGAGTTTAATTTCTGTTTCTGCTACTGTTCTGCAATAAAAGGAATTAAAGTGACACTACGAAAGAATGCACTGCAACTCTCCCTTTAATCAAGGCTGAACTGCTGAAGACTTTTCTATAGTCTGTCTATTATTGATAATATCTTACACTGCACTATAATCTTTTTCTATTTCAGCTTGTTGTTTGTATCATCTATCCTCTCTATTATTACTAATAACTGTATATAATTGTCCTTTCATAATGTGTTTTCTTTTGCAATTGACGTGTTGAGTTAAGCCGAGTTGCCTTGCGTGCGGCATAAATAAACGTGCCTTGCATATTAATCAAATGTCTTTGTGCTGATTTAAAACGAGACACGTAAGTGAAAGGACTCCATGGCGTCCTGATGTAAAAGATGGAAGGCAGTCGAGAACGCTGTGATGCAAAGCCAACGTATTCATGGTTTACATGAGTCATTATTTATCTGACGACAGCAGCTGTGAGTGATCATCAGCTCTGTCTTCAGGCTCATTAGGGAGAATAACTGGTGAAGCAGCGCGAAGCAAAGCGGTTTGTTTTTAAATACTTGTCCAACGAAATAAGCGCTGGTTTGGAGAAGTGGAACTATGTTTGAGACGTCGATTCATAATGACCTCAGAGGTGGAGAATCTATGGCGAGAGAGAGTGGACAAACATGATAGAGCCAACAGAAACATGAAATCAGCCGCTTTCCATCTATGTGAAGTTAGAGGCATGAGCAGCTACTTTTCATGGGTACAGTGAGAAGGCGAAAGAAGCAATTAAATAACCTTTTTACAGCCGACATTGTCCCAGTGCGCACAGGGCTGCTCATTACTGTGGAGAAGGGTGTGGAACCCAGAAGAGTGAGAGGCATATACACTCGACTGTAACGCCAAGGAGCACAGAGCGGGTATAGAAGATATCTACAACCCAAAAGGTTGATTACTGTAATGCATTTAGGTATCGTGATTTTATACAAAATGAGTTAAATAACCTAAATGTGATCGTAATTACGATTCTGTAGCGATGACGCAAGGCACCAGAAGATAGATAACTGTTGGATGAGTCACAGGAACAGACCAGCTGTGAGACAGAAGTGAAGTCATCCACTTCCTGTTAGGACCATACAAGTACATTCTGTTAAAATATATGTGTGTGTGTGTGTCCATTTTGACATGTGATTGTGAAAATGTATCCATCCATTTTTCCTACTTGCACACACAAATACACACACAATTGCATACACATGTGAACAGACACACACACACATGCTTCACACATTCTAATATGGTTAGGAAGTAGCATGTGAGTGTGTGTGTGTGTGTGTGTGTGTGTGTGTGTGTGTGTGTGTGTGTGTGTGTGTGTGTGTGTGTGTGACACAAGAGAAGGAAAGTTACTATGTTAGTGTATTGGTCTTGTTTTTATTAATCTGTCAACCACAATTTATCTCCATAGTCTTGTTATTATACTGCCAGCATCTCTACACACACATACACACACACAGACACACTCTCTTTTACGGGACAACTAATGTTGCCAGAGTGCAACACAAAACCAGCCACACACCAGCGCTCCTGCATGAAAGCACTACGACTCGAGAGTAAACAAGAGGCGGTGTCGCTTCCCAGACAATAGTATTGCAGTGTTCATTAATACACACACACACACACACACACGCCCACAGATAAATACACAAAGAGAAACTCGATAAAGGGAAGCCTGGATGCCACCTTCAGTAATATGAGAGGAGGCTGCTCTGTGAGCGACACCAGTTACAGAGACAGACAAAGGGGAGCCACCCCTCTTCCAGCAAATCATGAGCGGGGAACAAAACTGCAAATATATTCAGTCCAAAAGATAAAGAAGGAAGCCAAGAACAATTTGTTCAACCTCAACTTTACGTGGATTCTATATCCAGATGGCAACCTTTTATCGAATACTTCACAGCATTAATACGATTTCCACAATGAAGCTGCAAAACCTCGGGGCGGTGCACAGAAGAGTCCACAAAGTAGGAAGATGTCTGCACACCGCTCCTCATTACAGTTTATTAGCATCAAATAGATGTCAGGTTTTCCAGGTGCAGTCTTCATCTGACATTAAAAGACAATTTCACTTTAGATACTCCCACCAATTTCACAGGTGTGAGTTAATGGCTTCGTTTCTTCTCTTCCTGTCACCGGATGACCGTTGACCGGTAATTATTGAAATGTCTCTTATTAGCTGTGACAGCTACTGCATAGGAAGTACTTTACAAACCCTTTGTGGAGAATTCTCTTTACATCCAGGGGGAAATATATAAATCAAATGCTCTGACCAAAAAAAGAAAAGAATCTAAAGACTTCCGCACGCCGCTAAGCTACGAGTATTAACATTAAAGTATTGCAGGAATGTATTGATGAGTCAAGCTGGGAGCTAGCACCGCACTGGTTCCATCAACACAAAGATTGTGATATAATCTGTGGCAAAAAACAACATTCATGAGTTTTTAAAGTTTACACGTTTAGTTCAGCAAGATAATCTTCACAAATAAACACCATTAGATGACATTAGTGGTCTCCGTTAGTCAAGACACAATAAAGGTTTAAACCAGAGGGGTACACACTACACACTGACCTCATCCATGTCATGGAACGACACTTTAAAATCTCTGAACTTCAGTTATTTGAGGCTTAGATGCCCAAAACAACTTTCAGGAAACCAATCGACTTCGAGACGATGCAACTGGAGGTGAAAACATTGTGACTCAACGATAATTAGGGGAGCGGCGGCTTTGGAGGGATACCTGAGGGGACGGGTGGGGACAGAACAACCTTTGGAGCTAGAGCTGCTTGCTTCATCGGGTGAGTGTTGGCAACAGGGTGCTGTTTGCCTTACTTTCAGATGAATACTTATGAACTACTTCTACTTTCATATAGGAGGGAAGGGGTGGGCTAACACACTTCCCTATGAATATTACATCGGCCATCACCAGCCGCATCAATTGGCGTTGTTGGCAAGCTGAGGTGCGAGCTGCACAATACTCACCCGCAGCTATCATTTATCTCTGGGTATTCACAGTCAGCAATCTACTTGTGGACACAAATCACATCTTTGCCTCGGCGTGTGAAGGACAAAAAAATAAGCCACCGCCTTGATTGGTCAATTACCAGTACCGCTGCAATCTCTCTGATAGGCCGAGAACTCGAAGCTCAACAGACTTTTAGCTCCAGTTCATTATTAAACCGGCAGAATAGCTGTCATGCATTCAACCAGGGAGGTGTGGAGCGATGGGGGGAAATAGATGTATGAAAGGAACATTTGATGGCTGGATAATTAAAGGATTCGGTCAGTCCGCCTACTCAGAAAAACATCCTGCTCATCTTCGGCACACTGCTGGTGGCGCTCATCCGCCGCTGCGTTCCTCAATTACAGAAAGATGGACGGCGGGGGCGAGCGGGTCATCTCTACCGGCACACCGCAATGTCCTAACTGCCAGATCTGAAGCTGCGTTGTTTTAGCTCGAGGCCAGAACAGTCAAATACCAGCTCAGTACCACGGAGTATGAAGAGCTTGATCTTTGCTATTTGAAGAGAAGAAAGTGTTTCTGCCTTGTTTTAGTGGTAACACGGCCATTTTGAAAAACCAGCCGCACGCCCATTATGGGCTCCGGCCACTGCAATCCAATTCCCACATACACAGGCACAAAAAAAGGCAATTTACAAGGTTGGGGCCGAGGTCTGGTCATCAGTTGTGTGAGCCCAGAGAAACCTTGAGAGATTGGAGCGCTCTTATTATTCTCTGCACTTATTACTCCAAAAAACACATTTACCTGTGATTAATAAGTATTCCCGCTTTGCTTTTTAGTATCAGAGATTTAAGCATGTCTATGTGTTAAGTGGAAGTGGCCATGTCACACTGCTTTCTGCTTCTCATTAAGGTCAAAGGAATGGGAAAAACACCCCAAGAATTCACATTTATTCAGTTTTCTGTTTTGCATGCATGGCATTTCAGGGGCCAAATGCCAGCTCCAATCACCTGCATGGATTCTGACACAAAGATACTGAATTTGACACAAAATGTTTAACACGCAGTCTATTCGACAATTCCAGCTCCTGCATTTAAAACTTTAGAAGCTCTAATTTTCCTTTCAGAGAAAGAACATGGCTCGAGAGATAAAGGATATTTGGTACGACGTTGTGCTTCCTGCCATTATGTGCCAGTACACACTGGATACAATCGCAATTCAATTCCAATTCCAGTTGTGCGTGTTTTTTCTCCTGCGAGCTGCTCTACATAAACCCCACCGGCTCAGGCGGTGCCGTCTCAGATTCTCTCTGATGTCTGGTGTTGCAAACGCTGAGGTGCAGCGTGCGTCTGGAAAATGCAAAATGCGGAGAAAAGATGGAGCAGCATAGAGACAGAAATGTCCTTAATTTGTTGACAGTTTAAGGGAGGATGACGGGAATCTACACAGATGGTTGACACTGTTCACGAGAGAGCCGAGCCAAGTTCATCTGCACCGTTTGATTTATTCATTTTTCATGAGCTAGTTCCTCCTCTTTCGTAGATCACAGGCGTGTTCAGGGGGCGTTATTCTTCCTGTAGTTTCTGGGTGTGGCCTTAGATAACTAACCCACTGACCCAGAGTCTATACAATTATAGTTTCCTTATTCAACCATTCACTCATTCATCAGACAGAAAAAAAATCCAGATGTCTCTCCCCTGATACCGAGCAGGTCACCCAGGCAAGGAAACAGCTCCGCCCATCACGTTTCAAGGGAAACTTATTGTCTCACGGGACGCATTCACTTTAAAAATATGTTTCCGATCATAGTGTGCAGAAGTCTGCGTAGGGACGAGGTTAGTGTGGGGTGGTTGGGAGGAACACAGAACTTTCACTGGCGGTAATTCAGTAGAAAATACTTCATTGTTTCACTGTGTGGGAATGTCTTTTTGTGGGAGACAGGGCTGTCGTTTTATAGCATCTTTATTACTTTCTAGCATGTGCAACATAAAATCAATGCAGCCCTGGCTGGTGGATTAGTAATAGGCTTCTGTAAGTGGCAATTCATTAAAACTCTCAATACTTCTGGTGGGCAGGGTGATGAAAAGAAGTAATTTTAATGAGGAACTGCATATTTTAATTTCACTGTGGTAGCTATCAGTGAAACCACCAACAGCCCAAGAAGACGAGAGAATGACTTTTATTCGTCACTGCATGTATGAAAACCATCTGTTTCACCTGAAACGTTAACTATTTATACCATGGATTCATTTCAGTTCAGTTAATATAATCAACGGTGTAGTTGCATGATAAACTGTCACACTGTTGTTTCCAATACTGTTCAGCCTCAGTGCTCTGGTGTTTAACAGTTTAGCTCCACACCTTCCTTTTTGTATTAGCTGTTTTCATCCTGTCACTAACTATCATGTCATTCCAGATCCTGCTTCCCATCTCGTCAGTCCAACTCCCTTCACCTGCCTCTGATCACTTCCTCGTTAGTCCCTCATTCCCGTCACCTGGTCCTCAAGCCCTTCTCACCTGCAGCCAATCCCCTTGTTAGTCCCTCACTATTTAGCTCCCTCACTTCCACTTGTAGAGGACAAATTGCCAGATTGTCTTGTGTTCTCAGACCAAGCCCTCGAGCGGTCCTCTGTGTGTTTGTTTATTCGGTCTGTTCCGTTCCTGACAATACTTTAAGTAAAGAATCTTTATCAGCATTATCTGTCTCCTGAGTCGTGCATTTGGGTCCACCCTAAATCCCGTTGTGACAGCGTGTGAGGGCTGAAGGAACAGGTTGATCTGGCCTGTGACATCACGTGGTCATCCGGCCACTTGTCGCACCTCGTTTCGGAGCCAAGGCTCCTCGGTGTGCGACTTCACGACTCATCCTTTCCTCGTCTGCCTCTGTGCTCGGCCTCCCAGGCTCCTTCCCAGCCCCGTATACCAAGACTTTCCACCCTGTTTGTCCCAGTTTTTCTGCAGTCAGTGGATCGTCGTAATGTTTCAGTGATTTATTGCTAGTGGTTTTCAGTGAAACTAAGTGGTTGACTTGTGTCGCTTATCAGAACAAGAACTAAACCATGGGGACACCGATGAGGTGCAGCGGTGACAAGACCAATCAGATCTTTTGCTCTCACAACGGAGTATTATACCAGGGCCCCATTCCTCATAAGTGGTTCAACTGAGTCGATCAAATGTCCTATTATCCAGCTTAAATGAACCCGATGATCAACATCAGGCTATCTCGGTTTCTCAAAGGCTCAAACAACCTCATTAATCGAACCAGACTTCAGCCAGACTCAGTAATCAGGATAGAGACTCTTTTTTCTCTGCTGACGAGCAGGAGATGATCATGAACACGTGAGGAATTCCAGACCATAATCATGGAACATCTAACACCGCTGTGAGGGCTAGACAAGAAGCATGGCGACATGTCAGACACGTTAAATGAGTAATGCTGCGTTCACACTAATATTCACTTTACGCTTTACTCGCGTGAGTTTACTCTCCCGACTATTTATGGTTTATTCATTTACGCTGGAGAGGGGGCATGGCTTATCTCTGTTATAATTTCCGCCATCCACCATGGGAGACATAACCATTATTTCTGGGATCATAAAAATAATATCATATATATATGATATGTTTATATATATATATATGATATTATTTTTATTATATATGTATTTTAGATTTTATATATTTTATTATATATATATGTGTTTATACATAACATCATCTGTAGGCTCACACAGCTCGGTGACTTTCCCCGACTACGTCTAAATAAATGGATGAAAAGAGGATATAATTGATACAAATTAATAGATACTTATGAGGATATATGTGCTGTACTTATGTATCATGTACTATATATGTGTATGTACATGTATGTGTAGATGACCATATAGAACTAGAAGTTTGAATATGTGTGAGCGAATCTGTATGGGCAGATCAGTATTTCTGCATGTATTATTCTTAATCAGAAATTCAATCAATTGAAGCAGTAAAAATAAATTGTGTGTGATTCTCTCTATTCTTCTCACGAGTCCATCTTAATAATTGTCTACAATATTCTGGAGTTGTGGACGAAGCCCAGACATTTGGCCTCAACATTTGTTGTGAGGCAGGTGATCATCTAAGATGTCATGGACATTGTACAATAAATCAACAGAGAGGAGAAATGAGCTGAAACAAATGGTTTTAATAACCACAGATAAAGTCCCTGCATGCAAAGACGAGAATAATATAATATTGTGGCTTTTTTTATTGACATCATTCTTTTATTTATTATTTATAAATAATCCAGTTCAGTTGGAAATCTCACAATAATAATTGTTGAGATATTATTCAATTTAATATTATTCAATTTCATTTACTATATTGGATTTACTAGGTAGTTGTTGTCTACAGACGTTAATACAACAGCCCCGCTACTTTAATAACTATAGCACAAAATCACCTTATTGTGATGTTCCAGACCTTTACATGAGGAACTTCTCTCGAACTGGACCTCGCTAAATTTTAATACAATACCCCTGATCTAGAGGTACCACCCAACGCATCTTCACACCTCTGTTAGGATGTATTATAAGCATTAGAGATGCACCGATCAGGTTTTTTGGGCCGATCACCGATCACCGATCACTGAAATCAGTGTCAGCCGATCACCGATAATACCGATCACCGATCACTGAAATAGTATCTGCCGATCCCATAATACCAATTACGGTGTCGATTGAAGCATTATATGTATTGTGTAGCATTATTGCCTCGGACTATGAGGAAATACACATCTAAAGCACCTCAAACATTAAAGAAATTACAGATTTCTTTAAACATTTAGGACTTTTACTTTGAAAACTGTCCTAATTTATACATTACAATTGTTTGATTGCTATTGTAGTGGATTGATTTCAGATATATATGGAACACATCTGCATTATTCATTTCCTGGAACTCTTGGGGAAATCTATATACAGGACTTTTTTAACATACAAAAGTCTGACTTATTTTATAAACTCTTCCTTGGTACAGTAACAATGTTTTAATGTTAGCATAATTCAAGCTAAATCTCAGAAACGATCTATTAATATACAAAATCAGTTCATTGTTTACTTGTATATGTTAGTGTATGATTTGTCGACATCTTATTTTGAAAAACGGATGTTGTTTCACGTGGCTCTTTCCGCTATCTTTGCAAAACCTGATGTTGTGTCACGTGAATCCTTCCGCTAATAGCACTTTCGATCAGGCGCGGAGGTTTTCATAAAGTTAGCGGGTAACTTTATGAAAACCTCTCGCCTCCTGATCGAACGCGTGTACCGTGAGCATCAGTCTGTAGGGTCAGACATGTGAGTGTCGGTGAGTTGACCCAGAGATTCAGCTCGGGGGACGGGGCGCCGCTCGCTGCGGGAGGATCCCCTCGCGGACCTCTCACTCTGCGGCACTCCGCGGGCGCTCCGTCTCAGTTGCGGCACGCGGCGACTGAAACGTCTCTGATAGTATTTCTCGCAGATGTGACGTCATCTGATCGATCGGTTATGATCGGCCGTTTTGAGAACGCCGATCAAAACCGATCATGGCAATATCGGCCGATATGGATCGGCGCCGATCAGATCGGTGCATCCCTAATAAGCATACAACGTATTTATTTTTAACATGTTATGGATATTGTTATAAAGCATTATGATAATTATGCAGCACTATAAGCACATAAAACACATTATAAGTATATTTATGCGTGAAAGACATGTGTTGCCAGTGTTTTTTAATGGCCTCTAGTGAATATAATGAAAAGATGCTCAGCCGTAAAAGTGAGACGGCAGCAGCTCGGCAGTGAAGGAATGGATCGATGCAGCGTGATGGAAGAGGAATGCTAATTAAAGAGAATGGAAAGTAATAGTGACCCATGGATTGAGCTGAATATCTAAGATAAACGTGTTTTGTTTTTCTTTACATGCCTGGTGGACTTCCTTCATTTTTGAACATGCTTGATAATCGAGCCCACCTCACCAATATTCCCTTCTGAATTATTAAGATTGGAGGAATAGACCCACCACCATCTTTAATCATATCTGGCCCCCTGCGGGGACTTCACCTGTCACCGGGCAGAGGATGAATATTTCCTCACTTATAAACAAGATGAAATATCAGAGGACAAATTTCGTCTTTCCGCCAGGCGTAGATGCAATGTGACCTCGTCTCCAGGTTAAAAAAACATCACTTTCAACTAACATGACAAAGGTAGCCTTTTTTGGAAAATAAATCCATTATTCAGAGCTCGAAAAGGCTCGAGACTGAGGGAGAGGAAGGGGAAGGACAGTATCGCCCGGCATCACGAGGCGGACAAGAAACAAAACAAGTCGTAAAAAAGCAGCTCCGACACAGGAGAATGAAGCTGGATGAAATAATTGCGACGGCCTGCATGAGGCACGGTGACGGGCGGAGGGAGAGACGGGGAGCGCGAAAAGCTAAAAGGAACAAATAGCTGTAATAAATCGCTCAGCTTGTAACTGAGGCACGGGGCGCTCTGGGGAAACGTAGCGAGAAGGAGAGAATTAAAAGAGTAATAAAACTGAGATAAGTTCATCCACTGTAAGGGGCCGATGAACCCACGGCCACTTCTGTACGGGATAAAAGCCTCGGCAGAGCGTCCACCAATGTGACAGCCTGGAAAATGGACACAGAGTTTGATGGATTGACAGATCCATCATTTCCTGTCACCAGTGTTGAGTGCAATACACTCAGGGAGCGCTGCCTTTCCACACAGAGCTGCAGCCTCCACCAGCGTGACGAGCAGCTGTCTTCTATTGTGCACTGAGGCCGCACGCTAGGTGGGCTTTGGTCCCTGGATGCCGAGAGACACATCAGTCATGTTGGAGAATACATGTTGAGCAAAATAGGTGGGTTTAGGAGATTAGGTCAAATTTAAAGCAACACTATGTAACAATTGTACCTTAAAATAACAGCTTGAAAAAAATGGTGCTGCTACAATGACTTTTAATATGGCGATTTGCACCTCCGTCACTGCCATCGGGGGTCTGTGGGGAGAATACTCCACTATTTAAGATTTTGTAGCCGCCCGGTCGTACTTCGACCTGCTTTCTGGCAGTGATTACACAATGTCATATAGTACCAGTCCACGCTCGCAGGAAACTTTTTATTTGCTCCGCTACACGACGCGTAGAGACGGAGTGACATGCTGCTGTGGAGACGATCAATAACAGACGTTTAATTTAATAAAAGAACAAAGACGTCTTAAAGAAAGGGACCTGACATTACTTCTGCTGTAATCTGGAGGATAGAGAAAGTTACAGGGGGGCGGGCGGAGATTTTCTTTTAAAACTCAAACTCAAAAGAGCCATATGTGTCACCACCAGAAGAGCCATATATGGCTCGCGAGCCAGAGGTTCACGACACCTGATCTATCGTAACTGGGTATTTACGACACTGAAGTAAACGTTCAATAATTGAAGGGGGCGCTACAAGGGAAATAATACAGAATGGGGCTTTAGAGCAGTATTCAATGGCAGCTTCCAGGCGTTCCAGTTGAAATGAGCTATGTCTGCTATCTAGGACGAATTAAATCTAGAGTAATTTATGTGAGATCAAAAAAGTGAAGGTATATATTCTGGGTTTCAGTCATCGCCTGCTGTTAATAATTACAATTCTTAAAAAGTGGACAAATGAATGGTACGTTGTCTGACGTTGTTACTCTTCAGGTATATGAATAATGCCCCTCATCATTATTTTATGTCTTAACAAAAAACACCACAATCATTATTCAGTGCTAGGTGTCTTCTTACATTGTTGCTCAATGAATGAGAGGAAAGTCAGATGACACAACTACTAATACTCACAAGAAGTATTATCAAAACTTAAAGATTATACAAAAAGTTTCTCTTCTTGCCTTCGAAAAATAACACACAAACTTTCTACAATGAGAACAATATTTTCCAGACTCTAAACTGCTCTCTATCGCATCCGGAAAGTGTGTGTGTGGTGTGTGTGTGTGTGTGTGTGTGTGTGTGCGTGTGTGTGTGTGTGTAGATCTGTATAGTCCAGGTGGTCTCTCAGCTGGTGTCATGTTCATCAGGATGTTGAACCTCCATGCAGTGCTCCCCCTCACACTTAACAGGTCACTGCACACACACACACACACACACACACACACACACACACACACACACACACACACACACACACACACACACACTTGCACAGCAAAGCCCACCCACTCCTATCTGTCAGGAAACACACCCACACACATTTATTTCAAGTCTTCCCTGGGCAGAGTCATCTCACGCTTCTCTCACATCACTTCTTCATCACAGTTTTTATTCATGGAGAACAAAACACGCAGTGTGAATATTCTGGTTTCCAGAACGACCGAGTTTAACGGCGACAAAACCAACCACCGCCAACATTTTTCTACGTGTAATTTAATCCCACCTGACTCCATCGGCTCCTCGCAGCAGTATTATTCACACTCCTCACTGGTTTATGTTAAGAATATAAAAAGACATATTTGGTACCCCATGTCCCTCACTTTGCATTAAGCCCCCGAAGCACCATATCTGGTGCCTTTCTATGACAGTAGCGCCCTGACCAGAGAGAACAGCTCATACTCATGCTCACACACATGCTTTGGAACATACTGACCTCGCTGGATAAGAAGCTCAGATAGGTACAAACACTTTGTGACCTCGGCCAGAAGATGACACATCCACACCGGGAGGATGATTAGACACGCTGAGGAGCACTAGGTACGAACTATGCACAACACCCATCCACACAGGGAGGACCACTAGGAACTATGCACAACCCCTGGCTCTGACCTCACCCTGACCGCTCAGTCGTAGAATTGAGATTTAATAAGAGCCGTACCTGTCACCGCCAAATAACTTGTTTATGAAAGCAACAGATAGTTTCAATGCCTTTTATAGTTTCTATTATATTAAAGAAACTGCACAGCTCCTGCTTTAGATGGAGAACAACACACACACACTGATTATGATGATGGCGAGAAGATCAGAGCCCAGAGGGTAACATCACCCTGAGCTCCATCAGAAGGTGTTCAGAGTCTAAACCAGGAACACCTCCATCTGTTTTAACCAACCACTGCTGCTGTCGTGAGCCCAGAGGGTGGGACCACCCTGAGCTCCAACGATGAGACGGACAACGTTTAAACGTTTTAAAGTGACGTCTCCATCTATTTTATCCCATCACGCCTACTTTTAAAGACTATAAAGAGTCACGTTGTCCTTGAGAACTGGAGTCTGTTATCGAACGATGCTTTCAGCTGACTTCATCCAGGCCCGTGCTGCACGTTAAAGATTTTTTGTCTTTGGACTTTTTGTTCTAACACATGGATTAAATCCACTTTGTTTTGAATTTGACTTTGCCGTCCTGGTCATCTTTTCCCAAACTTTGACATTTATAAATGATGAATACATTATGAATTAGTCTTGAATTAAAGGAACCGAAGTTTGAATAATACCTGTTTACTCTCCTTTCCTCCTATTTTATTGTTCCATTCTGTGTGTGTGTGTGTGTGTGTGTTCAATGGGACAGGGAGGTTGGAATTGTTGCGATCAATTAGTCATGCCCATCAAATTGCCAATTGAGCAAATACTTGAGTAAGCAAAAGCGGTGGAGCGGTGTAGTGGGTATTTGAATATCGAAAAGATGTCAGCAGGTTTCATCTTGTGTCTTATTCTATTGTGGAGAGCGTTGCCCTCTCTTCTTCGGTGGTGCCAGGACCTCCACACTGGAGGCAACTTCCAAAACTGTGAGAACTTTTTGCTCAAATATTAAAAAACTGTTGGCGAAACTGTCAGAGCTGTATGTACAAATGTGTATGTGAGTTATGTCGAAAAATGTGTCTTGTTATATCACCCTAATCTTTGGTCATCCTTGAGTCCAAGCGCATGCTTTGAGCTTTGTGCCTCCTGAGGTGTGATACCTTCAAGAGAATGGGACGGACAGCGCAGACGCATAAAAACATAATAAAACATTCTGTTGTGAATGTTTGCTAAAGTCCCCGACGAAACATGAATGCTGTTGGAATCCCGCAGTGGAGCCAAAGTTACAGCTCCGCTCACTCAGCCTTCCAGGATGGCGCTCCGAGTCCCTCTCTGGCCGAGCTGTTTGACGGGAAATACATCCTGAAGCGACTCTTTGTGATTCATTCTTGCTTTTTTCATATTGCGATGTGTTTTGCAGAAAAAGAAAATATTGCAATGCCAGTTCTTTTCCAATATGGCGAAGGCCCCTGAGCATAAATATCACGACAGAGGTTCGTGTTTATATCATTAATAGCTGCTGTAGATGAAATGTCGTTCAAACTCAGATTTAATAACATTGAAGCAGGATAATTAAATGCAACTGAGTTCCTGCTCAGCTCATTTGAACTGTCATTATCGGCGTGCAGACAGCAGCCTCCACTGCATGTTACCTCCTCAGCCCCACGAGTCAGCATGCCGCCACAGCAACCGCACTGGGGAGGCTGTGATGCAACACGTGTTATCCTTATATGATTCAATTCTAGAGAATATTCATACGTATTCGTGCACCTTGTGTCGATTTAAAAATCCTGTTTTACAATGGATAAACAGCAAAGAAATAACATGTCACACTGATCAATGCGCGAGTGGAACTGGGACGCCACCTAAATGTACCGCTACTGGTTTGCTGAACTGGAGGCGACGGCGTTTCAATCCCAGCTGGTGGGACGCTCTCACATCTGGATTATGGGAGGTATTCTGAAGGATGAATGTCAACTATTGCAATATTAAACAGAGTAAGGAGGTGGCAGACGTGAACCACCAGGGGCATTGACGGAGACTCTGCATACTAAACGAAGGTCTGTTAATCTGTCCCCGTGAACACATAAATAGATAATGAGGAACACTGAGACACAAATGAAGCAAACACGGCTGTCTCTCTTCAGCTGCTATCAAATGTAAGCAAACAGAAAACAACAAACGACCCCTGACCCAAAGGTTTAGATTCCAGACGGACTCGAACTGACGGCATCCTCCGACTCCAGCCTCAAGATGCAGAACAATGTGGGCATTAGTTGAGCTTTTAAGCTCTGTGCTGTTAAGTCTTTTAATCTGGCTGCCTGACAACACACTGTGTGTGTGTGTGTGTGTGTGTGTTCCTGTTGTTATTTGAACAGGTTACCAGCTGGACATCCTGGTCTTTCACAACAATTACCAAGCTGCTAAAGAGACACAACCAGCAACACCTGCAGGAGCATGGGATCAATCACACTCACACGCACACACACACACACACACACACACACACACACACACACAAACACACACACACACGTACACACTCTACGGTTGGAATGATACATGTAAAAAGGGAGACGATGGATCTGTGTCCTTCTGGGTACACATTCTCGAATGGGCCAATTAGAGGGACAAAGAAACGGACGGAGCAGGGCGACCCAGGCCCGGTTGAATGTTACTGTTATTTTAGTTTTATCTGCTGTTTTAAAATTAAAACCACACCGTGACACAAAAAGTGAGGTACACACCAACCCTGAATTCAGTGTACTGTTATAGACGTAGACACATATTATAGAGCAGCACCGTTGCTTAAATGAGACGACTCGTGTCAAATGCATTTAGAGAAAGACAATGAAAACCTTTTCCGAATATCAAACCACAGAATTCGCTCTGGACGTTCTGATTCTGTCAGAAGGGCCACGTCCAGTAATGCAAAGCGTCCGGGGGCCGAAGAGAAGCTGTTCCACGACAGCAACGGCTCCATCCCGACCACAGGAGTTGTAGATGGCCGACAGGGGGTTAAAGCTCCGGGCTGAAGGGACACAGACTAATCACTCAATCCCTCCTCTCTCCTCTCCCCTCTGCCCTTCATCCTTCTTCTCTCCTTTTCTCTCCCCTCGATCCCACATCTCCTCTTTCCATCCCTCTCCCCTCCGCCACATCCTGCAACTTTCCCTTCCATCCCTCTCATCCTCCTCCCTCCCTCATGCATCTCTCCCCTCATCTCTCCCTTCCATCCCTCTCCTTCTCCTCCTTCCCTTGTTCATCTCTCCCCTCATCTCTCCCTTCCATCCCTCTCCTCCTCCTTCCCTTGTTCATCTCTCCCCTCCATCCCCCTCCCCTCTTACAAATGGTCCACTGCTGATGAAGCAGAACTTTGCGAGCCAAGCAACTTGGCTGCCGTAGGCACAAAGTAAATATGAATAAATGAAGTGATAAAGTAGTCTGGCAGATGGAATAAAGCGATAGATGCATAGAGGGACAGACGCACGGAGGGCCACTGGTGAAGGTAGCGAGGAGTGCAAAATAAGCAGAGTGCAAGAAGAACAAATCACAGAGCGGTTCCTGGAGCCATCAGCGAGAAGTCCAGACTCAGCCTTCTCTCACCTTAAAGGGAGTCAAGCGTTCTCCACATCGGCTGGCAGCTGAGTCAGCAGCAGATAAATCTATAAATTCATCTCATTTCATTTACTTTACCGTATAAAATGCCTATTCCTCACTGCACCATTACATTAAGCCGTATATCCTCCCGCTGGCTCTGATGCAGAAGGGAGGAAAAGGTTGACACAACAGGTTCTTTTGCCAGAAACCAGAGACCAGAGGATGTATACATTATATAGAGTGATATACACACACACACACACACACACACACACACACACACACACACACACACACACACACACACACACACACACACACACACACACACACACACACACACACCTTCCTGTCCAGTGACATTCATGTATCAACAACAGTGTATGAAGGAATTAAAAGCATCAACTTCAATAAAAGGCAATCTACTCATTAATCCAGAAGGGATATTAATTCAAAAACTTCATAATATTAGAACAGGGAATAACACACACACATACATACACACACACACACACACACACACACACACACACACACACACACACAACCCCCACCTCCTGACTCATCAGACTCTTTACAACAGCAAAGTTATTAGCTCGGGGCTCATTGGGACAGTCCAGCTCACGTGGAGACAAAACACAGCCGTTATTAATTTAATGAGACGCTGCAACATGAGCCCTGTCATGGGCTTCAGGAGGAGACTTGTGGGAGGAACCTTCATTAAAAGGCTAATGATGGGATTAAAAGTGATTTAACAACGTTCAACTGTTCATTCGGTTGGATCATACTCCATCTAGAGTGAAATAGACCATGAAGCAGAGGATGCTTTAGGGCGGGGCTACCGTGAGATTGAGATTAACAGGTCGTTACTGCTACAAGAGCGTCACTCCTCCAATGAGGTCACTTACGTTCACTGGTTAGAAGATAGCAGTAGCTAAAATCGAAGACCGCTTTCCACAAACCAATCGGTGAAGTCATGACGACTATGACCGCTCCTTATATACAGTCTATGGTATGACCAGCATAATGCCAAACATGTAACTGTAGGGACCACGAAATCCATACGTTTGGAATTGAATCTTGTTTGCCTGAGAAAAAATGCAATGTCCAGATGTGATTCAAAATTCAAAAGATATATAATTATTCGCTTCTCGTTTGACTGTATTATGATGAAAAATGTAATAAGATTATTACCGAAATCTTATGGTAAATAAAGACGCAAGATATTTAGAGCAAGCAAAAGTCAGCCACACCACTAGGGGGCAGCACCTCTTCATTATGCACTCTAAAGCCATTCATAAACACAACCATTTGTTGGCAAAAGGGAATTTTGCTAATCTAAGAATTCTATGTGGCCGCAGGAAACTGAATTGAGAAGTGATTTGATGGTGAAGAATGAAAGGAAATAATGACGTCTCTAGCGGCCATGTTGGAGGTTTTCTTAGAGACTATATGGCAGATCTCTAAATGTGCCATTATACTCATTTTATCAGTGTTTCATTGGGACTTAAAATAAAAATGTGGATCCACCCGAAGTGAGACTGTCACCTTTATAACTTAACGGAATAAAAAAGCCATTGTCAATCTAAATATTATAAAGAAAGGAAATTCATATGAAAGGCCAAATAAGTTAATAACTCCACTTTATTTAATAAGAGTGCAGTATATTAAAATTGCACTGCAGTGAATCTCCTATTGATGTAATCACTTTTCGTGTATGTGCGTATTGTGCAGCAGAATAACATGAATTTATCTGCTCTATTAGAGCCAACAAGCTCTGGATAGAAAAAGGTTAATAACATGAAGTCAAACCAATGGCACAAATGACCTGCTGAGGTCCTGCTAATCAAAAGCGTATCAGACCGACGTGAAACACACACACACACACACACGCATAGGCACACACACACACACACGCATAGGCACGCACACACACACACACACACACACACAGAATCACACACATTCACATGCATGCACACACACAATCACAGATAAATACTAATCTTATGCATGAAACACACACACGCTCTTGTTTGAACCCTTTAGTTATGAATTCATGGATGTCTCAGCAGAAACCTGCAGACTGTCAGCTCTGAGTTGAGAGCGACGCTGACGAGCACAGCAGCAGAACAGAGAGCAACAGGGGGGGGGGGGGTTAACAACAGGGGGAGGGCTTTTAAAGATTTCCAAAGCGTTTTCTGTGGAAACAATAATTGTGGTTACAATTATCTCGCATTAAATGGAGAAGACAATCAATCCAAACTGGATCAAAATTCCCCGACACATTTGTATGAGATGACTTACAGAGTTATTACTTTATTTTTTTACTTTATCTTTGTCATTTCACACTAACTTACATGCTGCTATATCAGTGCTGTGTAACAGGATTGTAAGTCTCTTTGGAGGTCCAGAACTAACATACAACAGATATTTTAATGTTGATTACCTAAACTAATTCTTTGTTCATTATTCTTTACAGTTCTTCATTTATTATTTTGCATGTTTTATTTTTTGTTGCGATATTCCTGGAAATGTAGAGAAATATCATGGATTTATACACCTCCTATAAAAGGTTGAGTCATTATTACATAAATATTGTCCCAGCGTCCACTAAAATTCACATTCATAAAATTACTATTATTAAAAATAAATAACTGTAATGCTTTCAGAATTAAATATGTCATTCCTTACATGTTAGTAAAAAAGACAATATATGAATATCATAGTAAGAAAGACAATGATTGAGCAATATTGGACTTAACCTTTGAACTTCCCTAAAATATGCTGGTTGATCTTGTGTCAAAAGAAAGAGGAAGTTGTCATGATCCCACCCCGATACATGTGGAACCCCCTGATGTCCTCATGTATGTATATATATATATATATATATATATATATATATATATATATATATGTGTGTGTGTGTGTGTGTGTGTGTGTGTGTGTATATACAGGATGTTCTCTTGAGAGTAGAACAGAGCAAACGAGTCAAAGACGAAATGCTAAACCAAAATGTCCACATTTATCTAAATCTGAACTGAGTTTAATTGAGTGGAGTAACTTTCTGAACTGGCTGCATTTTTTAGGGATGAAGGCTGCGAGTGTGTCATCATGTTTCAATACCCTATAATTGACAAAGCGTCTTTTATTCACCCATCAACCATCATGTGGTTTTATTCCCCGACTGAGACAAAAAAATCGACTCCTCAATACCTTTTACATAATTTAAATTGAAACAATACGTGTTGGTACAATTGTTTTCCGACATGGTGAATAAGTCCCACCGGTTCTGCTCGGCGTAATGAACACATAACAATGAACAGATATTAATGGCAGCGTGTGATTTGGATCCTCCTCTGGTTGACAGCTCTCTGCAGAGACATCCGGAGGTGTACAAGAGAAATAAGTCTCACTCCCTGAGCAAATGTGAAAAAGTAAAGTTTCCAAAAGAAGCTCCCATAAGCCTCGGCTGAGTCCCCCACTCCCCCGGCTGTCAGCCTTGCAGGTGAAGCTGAAGCTGTGAGAGGAGCTCGGATCCTCTGGTGACTCATCACACTCTGTTTCACACGGTTTTAAATGTGCAAATATGTAACATCTGGCTAAGAGTTTAAAAGTATTTTTTATTCTATGAACTAACATTATCAACGCAATGTGAAGAGGTCACAGTGTCGTTGTCGTGCCGCAGAGATATTCACCGACTCCAATGCTTGCAGGAATTTGACATCCTTACTTAGCATTAAGATGTTAAGTATGGGATGCAGATAACAATACCCGTGTCCTCCACATTACGGGGCCCATGGAGCATGCGCACTAGCGTTTCCTTTAGCCCCGCCTCCCGGCGCTCTGGATCGTACATGAACACAGGAAGGGAAAGAAAACCTGGAGGCTGAGAATCCATCACTGTGGTCTTTTCTTGCCCTGCTGTTAGTTAATAGCTGGATTTTCATTATGTAACTGATAGTTTGTTTATGACTAGATATGACACATTCAACATGACACATTCAACATGACACATTCTGCACACATTTACACAGACACACACACAGACAATTACACACACACACATATAGACACACACCTCTCTGCTTGTCAATCTTCTGAAGTCAAATCCCTACTCTGTGAGGCGCCTACTGCAAAGTTTCTGCAAAGTGTGTGTGAGTGTGTGTGTGTGTGTGTATGTGCATGTGCGTGTGTGTTTCAGTTTTTTGGAGTTTCAGCCCTGTCACAAAATGTGCATAAGCAAAAGTCAGGCTACTGTTAATATTAAATCTGATTTATTGAAGGGACCGTAATGTCTAGGTTCCGGCAGAATATCAGAAGTGAAGGCACTTTGCCTGTGAGGACAGAGAGATATTGAGTCTGCAGCTCAAGGCTAGCTACACGCCTAACAGTATTCAACATTCACACACTTGTTATCGGTATTTACATATGCCAAGAGGGGCACGGACGACAGACAGCCCCCACCCGGGGGTTGGAGTAAATTCCCATGAGAAACTAGGATGTACCTATGACGAGATCTGTGTTTTTGGGGACTGAACCTTGTTTTGGGGATTCAGTGTGTTTTTGGTGCTCGACTTGCATGTTGAGGAGAGCTGGCGTGATTACTGCAATCGCGCGTGAGTATTTGTACTTTGCTTTTGATCAGTGAATAAACGTCTCCCTAAAGGAGAGAACATTAGCAGACTGTGAGTCTTATTATCGTAGAAGCTCTTCCAGGCTGTTCAATTCTGAAATACGTAACACTACATTGCAGCAGTCAGTTAAAGTACTACTGTCTAAATCTAAAAGTTAAACAACAGGAATCCATTGCTAACAAGATATTCTGTGAAACGTGGAATGTCAAACTGATTATTCTGTGCCTATTAGTACACAAGTAAGTCTGAGCCTGGCATTCATTTACAGTTTGTTTGAAAGGTCGGCTCACTCAAATCTAAAACAATATATACTGTGTGTGTGGGTGTATGGATGGTGTGTGTGTGTGTGTGTGTGTGTGTGTGTGTGTGTGTGTGTGTGTGTGTGTGTGTGTGTGTGTGTTTCCTGTGCTGCATTCGTCTGCCAGCCCCCTTGGTATAGAACAAGAGTCTGTTAAGTATCTTCAAAAGCCTCTGCAAACAGTTGGATGTTATGTATTATTAATGAAATTGATATTAAACATTTAAAATGTGTGTTGTTTTGTGTGTGTGTGTGTGTGTGTGTCTGTCTGTGTGTAAGAGAGGGAGACTACAAGTTCTCATGTTTAAATGTGTGCAAGCTGAGAGCAAGAGCGAGAAAGCGAGAGAGAGAGTGAGAGCGAGCGAGAGAGAGAGAAAGAGAGAGAGAGGAGAGACACTATGTGAGTGCCATTCAGTGTCAGGCTGCAGCGCTCTGAAACACGGCTCTTTGGAGAGGTCCGTGACAGGCTGAAAGGAAACGAGGGATGATGGGATAAAGGATGGAAGGGTGGAGAAAGGACTGGAGAGAAAAAAAAGAGAGAAATGAAAGAGGCCAACGAAAGAGTTACCGAACACAGAAATACACAGCAAACAGAAACAAGCCTGCACAATCCGACACACACATGCACACACACACACACACACACACACACACACACACACACGTACATACACACACATAGACACACACAGTCAAACCACTATTATAAAATATTTATATTTTATTATTATATTTTATATTATATGGTATCATATATAGTATTATAGTTATTATTATATGGTATATATATATATATATATATATATATATATATATATATATATATATATATATTAATATACTGAATTGTATGAATAAAATGTCCTTATGTCAGTGTTGGAATAAATTATAATTATTTAACTACAAAGGAGTAATGAATGTTTGATACATACTGGGATGTTTGATAAAGTTGAATGGATGGTCCTACCAACACAATAATTCTTGATTGAATTGAACCACGTGTCAATGAAACGGTTTCGGGACGCTCTTTACACACAAACCAAGCCAGGAGATCAAATGATGCTCAAGATGGAGTTTTTTTTGTGTGTGATATTGAATCCCGTCACTCGGCTGCGGTGCAGGATAACACGTTAGCTGATGTGTCAGGTCTTGTCAGAGGTGTGAGGCAGGTAGGTGTTGCATCGGCAGCAACATTTCGCCAGGCAGGAGGCGCCTGAACGTCACAAAAACACACGCTGATATACTAACTTTCATTTCTTGGAGCCCGGGGTAAAAATGGGACCAGCAAGAAACTAGGTTTACCTTCTTTTGAATAATCAATGAGTCGGTCGCCTCCGGGCTAAACGGTCCCTGGAATTTCCCCATGTGTTATGATCTCCTACATAAGGCTGAAAATATTGCTACACATTAAATCAATAAGTCATCAGAGCCATTCCCTGCAGCGAGGTGGCACATCGTAATAAGAAATGAGAAGTCGTTCTGCTATATCACAGTTTCTGTGGTTGTGGGCTGAGAAAAAGTCACTCTTGATTAAAATGTACCAACATCCGTAGCATTAAAAAACACATCTAAATGTTTCTGATTTTACAGATTCAGTGAACGGGCATCCTCATAAATTTCGTGTTTCGTTGACGGTGTATTATTTTGCAGTGGTGCATTCTAGAACACCTCCACCTTTTGCCGAAGAGCAGCCTATTTAACAGCAGAGGCTATAATTGTCATTCTCCTCTCACAACATCCATGTTTCTCGTTAGCTCTCCGGGTTCGACTGTAGATCCCAGCTCGTGGACGCAGATGTGACTGACAGCTGAGACTCTTCTTGTTGTTTTTTGTTGTTATTTTTCGCTTGTTATATAATGCAAAGTAGATCATGATCTACTTTTACATCTAAGGTTGACGTTTTTCAGATGAAGCTGACTTCTGAGTGCCAACAGATTATTTGTGTATCTTCCCCACAATGGTTGCTCATCCCCAACTCGTCTCATACAAACGTCTGGAGCCCTTAGCTTCTCTTAGGTTCAGACAACAACTTGACCCTGGTATGGGTTCAGATAACGTACATATGTTACGCAACTTTAGTTATACGCTGAAGTTAAGAATATTACGTGTGTGATGTAAGTTACGGTTGGACGTAACTTCAAAATTACCCCCCCCCCCCCCCTTGATCCAACCAGAGTCCAAAACCTAATTTACGATTCTGCACGGCTTCTGTTCCCTCAAGGCTTTGTAGGGCTTCTGATTCAAGATGCCGCCGCAGTCTGCTGGAGCTTGCTACTGTTCATTGGAGCCGGAGACACCCACAGACTCACTAAACTGGGGAGGCAGGCCGGCTCCGTCATTGGCTGAAAACAGGCCTATCAGGAACAGGAGATGGAGAGGAGGACACTGAAGAAATGATTGTCCATCAGTGTTTCCCCTAGGTTTACAGCTTCAGGGTGGTGGGACTAGTGCCGGTGTTCTATCATTTCATGCTACTTGTCAAGAACCGATACCTTGTTGTATTGCGCATGCGTCGAGTCGATTTTCCGAGTTTTTTTTTACACGCCCATAATGGTTTTTTGTTGGCGGGCGGAGATTTCAGGGTGGCGGCCCGCCACCCTGTTCGAATGGTAGGGGGAACACTGTCCATATTGGAGAACCCGGACCAGCCTCTGGACCGACTACTGCAGGGATAGCGGAGCACGTTCTCCAACAGACTGATGCAGCTCTGCTTCACAAGGACAGATACAGGAGAACATTCCTGATACAAGAGAACATTCTTGATACAGGAGAACATTCCTGATACAGGAGAACATTCTTGATAAAGGAGAACATTCCAGATACAGGAGAACATTCCTGCCCACTGCAATAAGCCTGTTCAATAAATCCCCTCTGGCCAGATCCTATCTTATTGTATCGTATCTTGTTGTATCGTATCTTATTTTATCATATCTTGTTGTATCCTATCTTGTTGTATCCTATCTTGTTGTATCCTATCTTGTTGTATCCTATCTTGTTGTATCCTATCTTGTTGTATCCTATCTTGTTGTATCCTATCTTGTTGTATCCTATCTTATTGTATCCTATCTTATTGTATCCTATCTTGTTGTATCCTATCTTGTTGTATCCTATCTTATTGTATCATATCTTATTGTATCCTATCTTATTGTATCCTATCTTATTGTATCCTATCTTATTGTATCCTATCTTATTGTATCGTATCTTAGCAGCTAGCAGACAGGTAACAGATAGGAACTGTGTGGCTGACGAGTGAATGAGATGGGGGTGAGTGTCAGCAGGGACGGGATGTCAGGAGAGATTAAGGATGGCCGTCCCGGGGAGCGAGAGGAGGCAAACAACTCCATCTCTGCATGAATCTCTCGCCCGCTTCCTCACTCGGTACGTTTTACTGACAGGGTTCGCTGGACCAAGTCCTGTCATCCCTCCACAGCTGTCTGTCATGTCGATTCTTGCTTCACACAAACTGAACACAGCCCATCTGGATATGACCCCCTGCACCTCTTTGCCTTACAAGGACGAGAATCCACCGCCATTTTACAGTCGGTAGCAGATATGTAAATGAGGACTGAATCAACAACATTTTAGGAGAAGCAATGCACAACGAAATGCCAGATCTTAATTTCCCAAGCAGTGACCTTTAGATGTCAGGTGATGAACTGTTCCCCTCACCGCACATGTCGCTGCTGGTTTTCCCTTTAGGAAGATATCGGCTTGATTTGTTTGTGGTGTAACTCTTTGTTGGGAATGCGATACACTTTGCAAGTCGTTTGAACATTGGAGCAGAAGTAAAAAGCCGTCAAAGCTTTGGCTGTACGTGGTCCTTTGTTGTTATGTTGGGGATTAAATATCCGATTGAGTCCATTTTATTCCTCCATTACATCGAATGAGTCTCTCGTGTCGCCTTCTGCAACGCACTACAACTAAGTCTTTTTCAATGGAAGCCGGTGACATAAAGTTTCTAAATGATGCACGATACATGAAAGTTAAGCTGCTTCAATGGCACTAACTGGTCTCGGTTTTGTGTCTCTAACGGTGCATACAAAGGTAACAGTGCTGACAGAGCTCCGTGTTACCCCGGGACGAACCAGAGGGTACATTACATCTCAATTAAGGAGCACAATACTATATATGTATGTCTTTTCCATGAATCAAATGATGTTGATCAGTTATTTGGTTATTTAGTTTTTGTCAACTGACTATTTACCTAAATAAATAAATGAAAACAGGCTAGGTATATGCGAGACAATCAATAATAAATATAATACATCTCCACGCTTCGTGGGCCGTTATGAACTGACATCTGCACTGAATCATTGACCTTTAAAAATAAATGATGTAACGTGAAGTCAAGAAGAAAAAAAACTCAACACGTTTTCCAAAACTTTATCCAATTCCTCTCCATTACCATATGGAAACCATATTTATACGTAGGACACATTTGTTAATTGTGTTTTAGTGTTTACTCACTCTCTATTCAGCTGCGTAGAGCACCACTTATACTACTGTACACCCCCAATGTTTGAGTTAAGATTGCCTCATGCCTCTGTCTAATGTTCTCTCACAAACAGTACATCAATGCAACGAGCACCACCGAGCCGTGTACAGACAAACCAAAATGGTATCCTCTTACAACACACTCATAGAGCCATGATGTCGTAACGCAGCGTGCGGTATTGTTCTACCACCAGCTGCTAATTATCAAATGGTTTCCAACCGTGCGGGGAGGGTGTCACACTGGGGGGTCGACAGCAGCACCGCACAGAGACACCTGGAACCACGTTACACAACAGCAATCAATGGTTTTACCATATATATTGATATATATATATGTTGCTTTATTTCAGATTTGCCGCGGATGAAGTTAATGTTGCGTGACACTGTAACTTTAGAAGACACGTCGAAAACAACGCCGACACAGCAAGAAGGTGGGGGGGAGGACCGTTTAAATGTCTACGCTTCCCATCAGTTTCAAACTGCTTCAGACTCAGTGAAACACATTTACACCTGCAAGCTCCTTCAGCCTCCTCCTGTCAACCTCACCTCGGTGGTCATGTTGTTTTTAGTGTGTGCGGATCCCAGCTAGCGTGCTGTCAGCAATACGAGAACATGACAAAACAGGAGAGTCATTTGTTTATAATATATTTTCATATAGTAACATAATTACACATAGTAACACAATCTGATCTGTAATATTGTGTATTTTGACACAACCCCACACAAACCGTCCTGCTGCCCCAAATACTGACGACAGCAGCAAATGTGGATTTGTTCATTATGACAAGAAACGCACTATTTCTCCTGCTTGTTTGATCAGATCTTCACTTTTATGAGGCGTACGTCATTTTAAAAGGTGCAATATACAGAAGTCATGGCATTAATATTGCACAGAACACCGTGTATTCATGTAAAGATACAGTGGCGCTCTGCACCGGTCACAGCTGACAGCTCTGTCAGGACTGTTGCCGTAGGTTTGCGCCGTTAGCTTCTAGCTTTACTCCAGCCTTGTCTTCGAGGTACGATGGAGCTCAAACAGGTTTTAAGCCGCTGCAAACAGATTTTCACATTGTGCTCAAATAAGCTTAAAAGAAGGAAATGATTATGGAAAGTCAAGCTTAACAAGGGAAATGCTCCAGCTGCGGAAAACATGACCATCCTTCAAATATGGTTACTTGATATGCTTCCCTTGGTCAAACGCTGCGGTTGCCTATTGGAAATGGGCGTGTCTGTCTTTCTCTCCGTCCGTCCGCTGGTGTCCGTCTGTCCTCGCGGACGATAAAAAAGCTGCAACTGTGGCGGTAATGGCTGTGAATCGGAGCCTCGTGGCTTCAAGGACAGGTCCCTCCTTTTAAATGTCTCCTGATGTAATCAAAGTGACCAGATCTCCTCGGTGTTTGCCTCCCACCACCACCACCTAGTCCACTCATGCTTCACTGATAAGCTGCTGCCACCCGTCTGTATCTTCACTTATTTTCCTCTCACGGCCCATTTACACTTTTTGGATGTCGGCGACCACGAGAGCAAACCCGACTTATCAAACGCACACCTGAAGGTCAGATAAGGAAAATATGGATTCTGCAACGAGCTGACTCTTTGAAGACGCACGGTTTTCAGCCTACCTGTTAGCTGAGCGGTTCTAGCTTTAAACTCGTAATATATTAAAATGCATGTGTAGTATCTGTTGGCATAACTGCTCTATTTTGTATTGTCCTGTGGAACAATTTTCAGGACTCAACTGTACACTCATCGATGAATCACAACTCAGTGGGGGCGGGACTGAGATCGCAGAGCACATGGAATTAATTGGCATACAAAGATACCTTCATAATGTCAGTGCTGCAAGCATATCCCGTCCTGTTTTAGCATCACAGAAACAGCCTTCAGAATGACAATCCCTCTCTCTCTCTCTCTCTCTCTCTCTACCACAGTTGACCACTGAGGCTTGGAGCCACAACTACCAGCTACACAGAGAAGATAACAGGATGTCAAAGGTCTCAGATTGGGCCGCAAAAGGTTTTTTAATGATCCATTCATAATCCTCAGCTCATAGACCCAAAGGTGTTCTGTTCCACACAAGAAGGCATGAAAACAGATGCCTACCTTTATTTCCCGGAGCACTGATCCGTGTGTTGGCAGAGCCCATTGACAGTGTGCCACAGATGTGAGTGTGTTGCTAAAAGAGGACGCCAGGAACCGAACAACAACAACAACAACGTGTTATCAGGAAGAGCAGCCAGACGTAAAAAAAAAACGAACACAATGCTACCGGCCGAGCAGAACATCGCTCATGCTGACACACACAGAGGGCAAGAAAGCACACTCACTGAATCAATGCTGTGTTAGAAAAGTCTTTCTATTTTCCTCGGGTCACACTTACGGATTCATTTTCTCGAGCGGTCTAAAGTTGACACAGTAACAAGTTGGCAGAAGATATCACATCCGAGTTAAACGTGCCCTCTGGAGATTTACATTGTAAACAAAACACAGACATTTTCTCCTAGCCTTATTAAACACATTAGTTGTATTTTGTGCTTCGTAAAATCTAAGCAAACGCTCTTAGGTGTTCTGCATTTTAGGCTTCTTTTTTTAATTGTAGTATTTCAACTTTTTTGTAAGTACGTCTTACAGGCGTGTGAGCAACGCTGCTAACAGGACAGCCACGTGTCCGTGTCTGAGCTGGCGTAAAAGGTTTTTAAAAATGTGTATCACATAACATGATGATGAAACTGTAGAACCAAACATTGCTCTACAGCGCCACTAGTGGTGAAATACTCCACACAGTAACTTTAAATGAGTGATTCAGTCCTCTTTTACCTCTTGTGGTTAAATATTTTGAATAGGGCTGCAGCGATAAATAATTAAGATTTTATTTTTAATAAAAAAACAAATCTTGGCATTTGTAGTTTTAAATCAATTCAATTGAGTTTATTTTGTATAGCCCAATATCACAAATTAAAAATGTTCCTCAGAGAGCTTTACAATCTGTACACATAGACATCCCTGTCCTAGGAAAAAGAAAACACACTTTCACGGGGAAAAAAGGGAAGAAACCTTGAGGAGAGCAACAGAGGAGGATCCCTCTCCAGGATGGACAGAAGCAATAGATGTCATGTGACCAGAAGGAAGCACTACAGAGTTACAACACATTCAATGAGTATGACAGTGTATGAATAGTTGGTAGTAGGCATGGACCACGATCCAGACCTCCATGATCCATCGGGCAGATGGAAGTAGAGAGGAGGAGTGGGCGGGGCATCAGCAGGGCCATGGCATCAGAGCCAGCCAGGTCCAATGGACCCTATGAGACGTGATTTGAAACGGGTCATAATTCTCGATCTGATATCTATTTCATATTGCTGTGAAAACATATCCTTGAAGCATCATTATGAAACTTAATGGATCAATACATGTATCACATGCCTGCAGGTTATGGAAGCACTTTTCAGACCTGAGGCAACCGCATTCAACATCTTTTACACCACAAAAGAAGAAGAAAAAAAGAGACTCCACATGCTCAGCAGTGTCCGCTGGATAAATACTAATCCGATAAAGGTGACATCAAACACGCCGGTGATGCAGATCACAGCTAACAAGATACAAAGCATGAGGATGTGAGGGGTTTCCGTTATAGAATCGCAGAGGTCAGATGAAATTACTGCGCGGGGCGGGATACATGTTGACATGTTATGCAACACACTTATCGTCTTGATTACACTAGGAGTGCACTAATGAGCATATGGCCACACACACTCATCACAGTGTGTTATACTACATCAATGAAACAGCAGCACACACAAGACGAGTGTGTTTGATAGAAACTCTTTGCAGAGATAGTCGTTACAGAAAGCTGCTTACACATTACCTACCATCTGTCAGCCATGACAGTCCAGCAGGCAAAACAGCTGGGACAACTTAAGAACTATCACTATATTAATATCATTTAAGTTAGCCCCGCCCTAAAGTAAACTCTGTTTTATGGATCAAATGGACATCATGCTGTAGTGAAGAAGACTTGAAACTAGAGATTTAGACCCTAAACTCATGTTTACAATGACATACAGTCTTTGAGACCAGTGATTCTCAACTGGTGGGTTAGACCCATTTATTTTTTCTTCTCCATCCTGTGATTTTATTTTGAAGGGACTTTTTTTATGCAGGGAGGGTCTGTTTTTTTGCTGGCTCGTCCCTCCATGTTTTCAGCAGCGTGGGCCAGGTTGGATGAAACCGTCCTGATATGAGGGAGACTTTGTTTTTAAGATAATTAAATTAAACATGCTACTGAATATTCATTTGTCTTTTTTTATACTACTAGTTCTTGGACTTTTTTGTTTGTGCATAAAAGCTGTTGAGTTTGTTTAAAAATTGCTTAAGATTCTTAATTGTTATGCATGTTGTAATACCTTGTGTCCTGAAGATGCACTGTTTGTTTTTTAATTAAAATGCAGCTTTTATAGAAATACTTCTTCTCTCGCAAACCACCAGCTGGTAGTTTGGATTTATCAATAAACTTGTTTTTGTGTTGTGTACGTATTCTGTCTCCTTAAACTGCATCATATATCTCTCAGTGGATGTCTGCACACCACCTGAAGATCAACCCTGACAAGACCGAGCTACTGTTCCTACCAGGGAAAGGTTCCCCCACTCACGACCTGACTACCACCTTCAACAGCTCCGTGTTGGCCCCTACCCTGACTGCCAGGAGCCTCGGGGTGACGCTAGACAGTCAACTCTCCCTGACGGCCAACATCGCTGCGACATCGCGTTCCTGTAGGTACTTGCTGCACAACATCAGGAGAATACGACCTCTTCTTACCCAGAAGGCGGCGCAGGTTCTGGTCCAGGCTCTGGTCATTTCGCGCCTCGACTACTGCAACTCCCTTCTGGCTGGTCTACCTGCTAAGGCCATTCGGCCTCTGCAGCTCATCCAGAATGCAGCTGCTCGACTGGTCTTCAGCCTCCCGAAATTCACCCACACCACTCCGCTCCTCCGCTCTCTTCACTGTCTACCGGTGGTGGCCCTCATCCGCTTCAAAACATTGGTTCTGGCGTACCGTGCTCTGAACGGATCGGGCCCGTCTACATCCTGGATATGGTCACACCGTACACCCCAGCACGTTCGCTCCGCTCGGCAACAGCCAACCGACTTGTGACTCCGTCACCTCGAGCTAATCACTCGAAATCCAGACTGTTTGCTGTCCTGGCTCCTCAGTGGTGGAACCAGCTCCCCACTGACATCAGGACAGCAGAAAGTCTCTACAGCTTCCGCCGAAAACTGAAAACACACATTTTCCGACTATATCTGGATTAAAACACAGATTAGCACTTCAGTGGCACTTGAATGGCTCTTATTATGGTACTTATGTAGTTTGACTATCTTGAAGAAATGTTACTTTCTGTATCTTGTTGTCCTGAGTTTGTACTCTAGGTTGATGCACTTATTCTAAGTCGCTTTGGATAAAAGTGTGTGCTAAATGACATGTAATGTAATAATGTAATGTAGTGACATTAGTGAGACTATTACTGGTTTGAAGAAGTTCCTGTCAGGATTTGATGTGGTCACAGTGTTTGTGATGAGTCACAGCGTGGAGGTGTGTGGAGGAGGGATGAAAAAGCAATAACAAATCACTGTGTGTGTGTGTGTGTGTGTGTGTGTGTGTGTGTGTGTGTGTGTGTGTGTGTGTGTGTGTGTGTCTAAGCCAGTTGTGGAACGGTATATTCCATTAGGTGAATGTTCAACAATGGCTGACTGACGAGGAAAGACGGGTACCAAACTCCGGTTCTGCCGAGTTTAGCCAATATGGAAATGTCATGAACTTGCATTCTCTCTGCTGGCCATCAGAGGGCCTCTGGTTGCTAAAATAAGTCTGGGTGTATAAGTCTGGGTGTATAGAAGTCTATGAGAAAATGACGCTACTTCTCTCTTGATTTATTACTTCAGTAAACATACATGAGTTTATGGTCTCAATCTCTAGTTTCAAGACATCTTCAATACAGCGTGATGTTCATCTAGTGAAGTATGGTCATATTCAGAGTAATACAAACCAGAAAGCAGAGTGTCCTTTAGGGCGGAGCTAGCTTGTGATTGACAGGTCCCTGCTGCTACCAGAGCCGTATACGGCGTCCTTACGTCACTCTTCCGCATTCCAAATATTGTAACTTCATTTTTAACAGAAACTAAACAGTATCTGTTTTGTGCTGGTGGTGTGCATGGTGGGAAGCTCTAAGTTGACCTCCAGGGTGACCTTGGAGAGAAATGTCCACAAACAAGATCACTACTGAGATCCTCAGAGATTCCAAGAAATTACTCAAAAAATAACTGCACTTTTTTGCGATGCATTTCGGATGAGCCGCTGCAATATGAATCTTTTCAGGCTGCATTATTCACGACAAGAAACTGCTCCAAGGGAGACCGAATGATTATATCTCACACTGAGCGAAAACTAACGAAACAGGGGGTGGATGTCATCTTTACGATTGATTTACTCTCAAAATTCCTCTAATATTCCTAATTGTTCCTCCTGTTAAGGACTCAGGAGAGACATTGCAGGTGTACAGGGTAGACAAACAATATCTAATATAGATATTGTCATGAAACTCCCCCCATCTGAATACTTACATCCATTAGGTTATTAGGTTTTCTGAAATGTTATGTTTAAATATGCATAGGCAGGATTTTCTTATTAAATATGTGCATATTTGCATTTATATCCTGAAAATAAATGTGAACGTTGGATAGAGCCAGGTTTCATTTTGCTGATGCGTTAAAGTCAAAGGTTCTTACAGAGAGGATTGTGGATATCTCATTATATCGCAACATCAATGAAAAAATACTTGAACATCCTTTTCACCATGTTTTACATAATGAAATTGTATATAAATATAAATACGCCTCTGAATTATGAAACGTCTCGGTAGAATCCTTCAACAATAGGGATGAGAATGAAACTGGAAAGTTTGGTGTATGAAAGTGGAGATTTCTGAGAGATAATTTAGAATTTCCCTTTCAAGATATGTATTGTAAAGTTCCAATAGGATGAATGTGACTTATATCACCATCAAGTTTCCCCAGTTCTGTACCTGCTTTAAGTCAATCATCTTTTGTGTGACAATTACTTTTTCAAGTGAGGCATTATGTAACGGAAACTTTTGACGCAAATAAATAAAATAATAAAATAAACATTGAAATGTGTCTTCTGATTTATTTTCCTCAAGTCTAAAAGAAGACATGTTGCTGTAAGAAAGAGTGAGTGAGACTGACAGAAATAGATTGAAAGGGACACGCACCCACACCCACACGCACACACACACACACACACACACACACACACACACACACATCACACACACACACATCACACTCCTACATCAGGGGGACAGCCAATAGGGGGACAGCTGGTGGCACAGTTCCTGGATTCAGACCAATAATTATGTACGTGGGTGAGACAGTGGGGTGTGTCATATCTGTGTATTCATGCATGTATGTGTGTGTGTGTGTGTATGTGTGTGTGTGTGTCTGCGTGTGTATTGGGAGTGTAAAAACTGAGCACAGCAATCTGTCTCAGTGTTTTCAAATGTACACACTATGGCCAGGTTCCCAACCAAATGTATCGCAAATGTTGACATAATTTAGAAAAGAACATCAAGTCATTAAGACACGTCTACACAGTTGATCCATGTATTGATATCTCTAAGCAATATATTGATATAATATGTCCGTGAACGCAATCAAACAAGATGGAAGCGAGTGTCCGACGTCCAACAGAAAACAGCGGGTGATTCAGATCTCATGCATGTTAACGGTTGCAGAGTGAACGTCGGCCAAACCGAGGTTGAGTGTTTCCATATGACATCACCGACCAATAATAACTCTCCTGCTCCGCCGCCTGGTCCTGGAGGAGACGGGGGAAATGCACGAGTGGACTGGACACATAAGCCAGCAGTCAATCACACGCAGCGGTAAAGTGGAGTGTTAAGGACAGAGTGGCTATAGTGGGGGAGGAGGGTGTGTGAAGGGAGACTGGGAGAGGAGGAGGAGGAGGAGGAGGAGGAGGAGGAGGAGGAGGAGGAGGAGGAGGAGCAGGAGCAGGAGCAGGAGGAGGATGACGACGACGCGGCAGATATTGAACCTGCCAGTCAGACTGAGAGCAGGATGAGTGGGAGGACTTGGGATCATTTTTCTCTGAATCAACCATTTTTAGGATTGTGTAGGGAGAAACAAAGATTGCACCTTAATGAGCAAGAATGTCAAACATTAAACCTGCTTCTTATCTCAGGTTCAAATGTTGAGATGATCATCCAGGTTATTAGAATGATAAGATGTATTCCAAAGCTCTGGCTCAGAGAAAGAAGAAGAAGAAGAAGAAGAAGAAGAAGAAGAAGAAGAAGAAGAAGAAGAAGAAGAAGAAGAAGAAGAAGAAGAAGAAGAAGAAGAAGAAGAAGAAGAAGAAGAAGAAGAAGAAGAAGAAGAAGAAGAAGAAGAAGAAGAAGAAGAAGAAGAAGAAGAAGATACACTCAGAGTTCTAAAGTGTCCGATTGCACCCTCAGGTGACAACTGGAGTGCGGGAGGGAGGAGCTTCTACGGGGGGAGATTAAATGATGGGAGAGAAAGAAATTAGGAGTTAGAGGAACGAGAGACGAAGAGGAAGGAAGGATGGGAGGAAGGAAGGAAGGAAAGAAAGTGAGCAACGGGAGAACAGAAAAGCGAGAGAAAACGTGCAGCTAGCAGAATTAGAGTAAGGATGAGAGGATGAGAGGATGAGAGGAGAGGGTTCAGTCAAGGAAATAATGCAAAGAGAAGGTGAGATTTAGAAAGGGAGGAGATTTAAAGAAAGACGAGAATTGCCAAAAAAAAGATTTTTTTGACAAGATGCAGTTCAGCATTAGCATTAGATCAAATGAAATGAAATGATGAGGATGGGAGGAGAAGAGGGGAGTGGGTGAGTGAAACCAGACCAGAGATGGAGGATTACCATGATTCTATTGGAAAGGATTGGTGGAGGAGGAGAGAGAAAAGAGACTGCTCCTCCTGAGGCTTTGAATAGGCAAGGAGCTAACATGAACACACACACACACACACACATACACACACACACACACACACAACGCACAATCCACTAAGCGTGCAGAAAACACGAGAGCAGAGGAAGCATGAGGACGAAGAAGCATTTGAAAAGCACTGATGGAGGATCCAGAAGTGTTCCTTCTCCTATCGTAGGAACGGTCGGTGAAATCAGCATGCTGATAGTCGTAGTGTCACTTATACGTTCCTTTATTTTCAGAATAGCAACAGAAACATAAATTAAACTCTTGCTAAACATAAATTTCACGCTTTGTCTAATGCTCATAAATACTGTTCATAATATGCGATTCATGCATTCTTAAATGTGGTTGAAAAATAATAAACCCTTCCGTTCTCTAGCCAAAACACACCTGGCTGTACTCAGCTGACATAAACATATAGCCAACGCTCCCTGACGTCATCGCCGCATCATCAAAATCATCAAAATCATTTCAACAACACGTCAGCATGATCAACAATATATATATAATAAGTACGGCACGGACCGACACTAATAAGTGCAATGGCTTCTACACCTATATCTCTCTCTTTTGTCATGTTTCTTGTTTGGAATCTCTGTATGTATGTAAATGCACTTTTAAGATCATACATCATCAATCTGGAGGAACCTGCATCCGTGGCCATGCATGATGTCGCTAGAGTATAACCCTGATTGATATTCATGGCCTGCGGAGACAGCTCGGTGAGAGGCTGAGGTCACACGGGGAAGTGGTAGAGTGGAGGGGAACGGTGGACGGGAGGACAACACATTCACTTAAAATGAATTAATGACATGAGAGAGGAAGACGGAGGGAAGGCGAGAGAGAGAGAGAGATTAAGAGAGAGAGAGAGGGGGGGGAGCATACAGATGAAACGAGAAAAGGTTGACGCTTTTAAAGAGGCAGAGAGAAAATCTGACAGTTTTCTACGATATCGGTGAAAGATGTGAGCAGACTTTTGAAAGAAAAGTTTTGAAATATCAGAGACATGTGGACATGTGAGGACTACAATATGCATCCGAAAACTACATTCAAAATATTGTTTTAGTATTACGGCTGAACAGGCCATTAAAAATCAAGGAAATGGCTCAATGAAACTCACATGAAGGTGCGACACATACAGCAACGACAATGTTCCAGCGTTAAGATTCAAACGGAAAAAAAACACTCCCCTCTAAACCTTGAGGACATCTTCATACACACGGGCCTCCTGCGCCCATAGTTACAGTTGCTGACGTAGGATTGGACAGTGGCCAGTCAAGGGAGGGGCTTAGCAAGGGGCCAATTACTCTGGTGGTCATGTAACTTTCTGGCAAAGCAAAGACAGAAACAAAGACGCCCAACACACGCATGTCAGCTCAGCTCAACCCGTAATGCGCTGCTGGGGTGAAAGTAGCATGAAATCTAACACACACCACCCATCGTTGCTCCCCGGCATGAGTGTGAGTGTGTGTCTCAGTGCGTGTCGCAGTACCTCGATAGCACACACTTTTTTAAACACATCTGACAATATGACTGATTCGTAGGCTCTGCATCAGTTATTCTCTCACCCACACACACACACACACACGCACACACACACACACACACACACACACACACACACACACACACACACACACACACACACACACACACACACACACACACACACACACACACACACACACACACACACACACACACACACACACACACACACACACACACACACACACACACACACACACACACACAGCCCAGCACTCAGCCCGTCTGTCTGTCGGATCTGATGCACTCTCTGCTGTCCGTTTGTTCATTAACTCTCCTAATCCATCTCTTTTAAGTCAAAACTAACATATTTCCAGCGAATGAGCTGGGAAACCAAAGCCCCAGCCGAGGGTGCAGTCTAATGCTTGATGCTGCGTCATAACATGGCTCCACCTTCCTCTACGACTCAGTTGGGACGCAGCAGTTTGGCAAACTACGGACCGTCTTGCTTATGGATCACAGCTGCGTCGCCAAAACAGCGCTATGGGGGCTCAAAGTGCCCATGGCCCCCCGCCCACTTCCTTAACCCACAGTCCCTTCGCACACCCAAGATCTTTCTCAACTACACACCTGTAACGGTTTTCATGACTGCGTCTTGCACAGTTGTCAACAGACAGAAATAAGACACCTGGCCCGTAGTAGACGCTCCCGTGTTGTGCGCTCTTCCTCTAAGCCAACATTTTCTGACTCCGTCTTCCTGTCTCAGTCCATCTCCGGGATCTCATTGGACAGCAGCTCTCCAGAGTCATTGTTTGTCTGTTTACATGCTGCTTAAACTTAATCTTCTATTTATCCTCCATGATGAAATTGCAGGTGTAGGGATTAGGAGATCAGCCTGTTTGCTCTTGTATTAGTTGTGTGGTGTGCTGGCTCATACAGCACTGATCCAACAGCAACTTAAGAGAGAGATGCTTCTCTTACAGCACTCTCACATTTTATTTTGTTATCAATCACCCCCCGTATCTATTTATATGAGGCGGATGCGTGCACCTCACCTGACCCACTTCGACACACGCCGGTTTTAGCCGGCACCAATCAGTCGGATCATTTGCGTAATTAAAAAGGGTGAGTGGAGGCCGGAGGTACGGAGACAGCCATGAATGTGTCCCAGGAGAGCAATCGGGTGGGGAGGAGACGGCGGAGATAGCAGGAGACTGGTGGAAGATGCATAATGAGGCGCAGAGACGGAGGAAGACAGAGATGGAAGCTCAGAAAAAGGAGACAACATTTTTTGTGGCTTCTGATTTGCTGCTCTTTGTGTGTTTGGTGTGATGTACGATCATACATCCTTCTAGATGGTTTCTGCTGGAAGCAATCCTCAGATTCTTTATACCTCCACCAATGGGGGTTGGGTATTTAATCCTGCATACTCGTTAGCTACCAGAATATGTTTTGAAACAAACAAAATTATGATTCAAGGCTAAAAAACTAAAGAATATGTGATTTTTCATGGTATTCCAAAATGCATAGAAGCATTATAAATACTTAGTTAACGTTACGAAACTAGCGTAGCCAAAAATATTACAAAACCAGTTCCAGTACCAATACCCTTAAAGTGATGGGGATACCAATAGAGTACCCCCATTAGATGCCCAATCATGTGAATGGAAGCGTTTGGTGTGCAACCAACATTACAGAATGACCAGGAACAATGTAAACCTTTTGCTACAACGCCATAACAACTTGATGATTTCTTTTCTCTTAATGAGCTGAATCCTCTTTTTGTCAATAAAGCGTTCGAAAAAAGTCAAAATGACACCATAGCCACCATCTTTTCATTTGTTTAAGCTACAGTCCAAAACCCAATAGTGTTACATTTCATGAAATTATGAGTTTCTCCTGATCCGATGTGAGGTCCTGGGACAGGGATGTTGTATGTGTACAGATTGTAAAGCCCTTTGAGGCAAATCTGTAATTTGTGATATCGGGCTATACAAAATAAACTGAATTGAATTGAGTTACAATGACTCTGAAGGCATCACTTTCAGCAACGGAAATGCAGGTTGAGTCTTTGAGAAGATGAGTCTACTTCTCTCTTGATTTATTAGCTCCACATTGTAAACATGAGTTTATGGTCTCAATCAATAGTTTCCAGTCATCTTCATGACAGCATGATGTTCATTTAGAAAATGATGGTCCATTTTAGAGTCAAATAAAGCGTAAAGTATGCTTGAGGGTGATCTTACTGTGATTGACAGGTTGCTACCACAGTGATGACTGTAAACCTTTCAAAGTGTGTTTTCAGGTCATGAATGTCAATGGTAATGGTAACATTTTGATTAGTTAGTCCAGTTACACTTAGCTCCACCCTCTTTCAAACACCACAAGATGGCGACGGGCGAAAATGCCGAAATCGAGGCTTTAAAAATGCCAGTCCACAAACAAATAGATGATGTCATGGTGACATACGACCACTTCTTCTGGGCAGCATGTGCTCACTCTCTCACATGAGCTAATATATATATATATATATATATATATATATATATATATATATATATATATATATATATATATATATACACACATATATGTTCTACTTTACCAGCCGAGCTGAGAGGTATCCCTTTATGTAAGAGCCCAGCACTTTTCCCAAGTGTGAATAGTTAATGTACGCGTGAGAAGTGGGGCTGTGATGAAAGAGAGGCACAACACCCACGGGGTAAATAAAGGTTAGGAGGATGCAGCAGACACGGGGGGACATGTCTCTCTGTGAGCGGTGGCTCGCGATAAGAGAACCTGCCTCATAGTGAAACGAACCAGAGAGAGAGGGAAACGATGTGCAGGGCGGGAGGAGAGGAGAGAGAGAGGCAGGCAGCGATGGAGATAGTGGAGGAGAGGAAGGAGGAGCTCTAATGAATAATCCATCAGCCAAAGGAAGAGGTAAAATGGTCAGAAGACGTTGGTGGGGTCCTAAATATGGCTGTAGAAGCTAATACCAGAAAAGATGTGTGAAAAACTGAGTGTGTTTTACATTCATATGAGGCGTTCCTCCGAGGGATGAGCGAGCTGGGTAGTGCGCCGCAGGGACGACGTGTTTTTAAGGCACAACCCCAGAAGTTAGCGTTCCACTGTTTCCCTCGACAACACGCAAAAGAAAATCTTTACTTTTCTGGTTTGCAAAAAAGAAGAAGTCCCATTGTATGGAAAGAGCTTATTCCAACTATGTGTAAAAAAATCCTGGGTAATGGTTGCACAAAAACAAGGTTAACATTGTAAATTAAGAGAAAACAAAAATCATACAAAACTACTGATTTGGGTTTAGTTCAACGTATCCTCATACAACTGTTTAATTAGTTTAAAAAACATTCCTGCAACTTCTGTTGATTTTTGCTTTTTTAAATAAACTGAATCATTGTTTGGGTTCTAATAACTACGTGAGGGAACTCTTCGGTCTAAGGTCAACGTTTTTTGGACCCGTCCACCTCCCCTCCATTTCCCGCAAACCGTAATTAACAATTCAGTTATGTTGCATTAAAATGTCATTTCTAGGAGACATTCTTCTCCAAGCGTCCAGCATCTTGTGCTGCTGCTGCATCTGTATCTGTATATCAATGTTCCCTCTTCAAGGATGGATGGAGAGATTGTAGGGAGGGGATGCGCCTCGTCGACAGAATGGGGCTGGGCCAAAGGCTGGTGCAGGGAAAATAAGGGAAGCCCGGGAAAAAAACTGCAGGGATGGAGAGAGAGGGAGACAGAGAGAGAAAGAGAGGGAGAGAGGGAGGAGAGAGAGAGAGAGAGGGAGGAAAAGCCCAGGGAAGTCCCTCTGCAGCTTCTGCACAGGAGGAGGATCCCCACTTCTCTTCTTTCTCTGCAGCCCGGTGTTCATTTCATGCTACTTGTCAAGAACCGATACCTTGTGGTATTGCGCATGCGCCGAGTCGATTTTCCGAGTTTTTTTTTTGACACGCCCATAATGTTTTGCCACCCTGTCGATGCACGTTTGATAACGGGGAGTGACATCATCAAAATCCCGATTATTTCCCTAGTTAAAAGTACATTCAGCATGTATATTGTACAGGTAGTAATAATATGTAGTAATGACATGTAGATTAATGAGTGATAAGCAGTTGCTATTTCTTTTGTGTCAACAAATTATTGTAAACATGAGTTTGTTCACATTATCATAATAAAGCACTGGTTTATTATTAGGGTATTTAGTGATGAAGATAAACACTTTAACAGTGAAAAGTGAAACATTGAACTTTGAAAGAAAAGCATATTTTGATAGTACAATAACATCCCATCAGATAGGGTAGCATGAATCGATACACACCTATCAGTTTATGCAGCGGGTAGCACATTTTTACAAGGCAGCAGAAAATGACAGAACACTGGCCCTTATATAAAGCAACCCCTCCCCCAGACTTTATACTGAAACTGTTCTACATTAATAATCAAGAGCTGTGCATCCGTCACCGTGTCCAGGAGAGCTGCCTTCAGACCAGAGCTGAATGACAACAACACACATGTGAATAAAAAAAAGAGTAATGCTCATAATTGAGACATATTCACCTCATAATCTGACATCAATAAGAAACACGTAGTCGACGGTGAACTGCAGTGGCTCAGTCAGTGTGTGTGTGGGCGGGCGGCGCGGGGGGGGGGGAGGGGGCGTTTAATGCGTTGTCCCGGGGGGTTGGGGGAAGAGGGGAGGGGGAGGGGGGCATACAGCCGACCCAACCTGCTGACCAGAGAGCCCGGACAGATACACTCTGCTGCGTCAAGGTGGACCCAAAGAGACAAGGGGAAACCGGAAGATGAGCGAAGTAGCTTTCAAGTTAAAAGCTTGTAATTGGGACGGACCGTTATGTCATGTTGGTAACACACATTTAGTTCTGACAGAGGCAACGTGCAACAATGAAATACAAACATAATGCAAAACAGTTTACCAAAGTCCACTGCGCGGTTTTCTGTTTCTAAAATTCAACCGGAAATCGCGTGCTTCTTCCTGTGGACTTGACGCGTGTCATTATAGATTTACTACATAACAATTAGGAGACGTTTGATGTGTGATTGTTTTTGCGTTATTGGTTTTATTCCAAGCTCAATGCGGAAACCTGCCGCTGTGTGTGCGGAACTGTCTCTGCGCCAGAAATGAAGGCAGCATCCGGCGCAAGCAGCCAAGAGTTGGTTCGGTTGTTGATCTCCGCCGCGAGAACAACAACAGCACCCGCGGCGCGCGGTCCCGGCGCTCCCAGGGCTGCGCGGGCTCCCCCTGGGGCCGCACGCGGCTGTGGCGCTCATTAAAAACCGGGGAGGCACTTCGGATGAAAGCGGTCCGTGTGCATCGGCCGCTAAAAATAATAAAATACCTGCAACATCTTTAAGCATTTCACTCACGCGCCCTTCAAACAACTTCAGGGGGATGTCGGGCTCAGGGACACGTGATTCTGATCATGTCGAGCGGGCTCGTAAATACATATATTTAAAAAAAGATATTTGTACAGATTTTGACAATCAGCTTAAAGCAGATTCTATATGTTTTTATTGGCCGTCATCACTGCCGTTGAAGCGCCTGCAACAACCTCTGGTCATATTCTGTTCTCTTTGGCACAAATCAGCTCCACATGGTCGGACGCGCGGCCACGATCGGCGAGCAGCCGGTGATGCCCGCGTGGGGATGTGCGAGTGCCGCACAGCAAAGGCATACCAAACACAGAGGAACAGGAGAACAAGACGAAGAGTGAGAAGGAGAACGTCTCTTACCTCGTGTTCTCGGTCCGGCCACGCGAGGCGGGGAGCCTGTACAGCATCTGATGTTGGAAAGCAAGAGTGGGAGAGTAAAAGCTGATCTCGTCTCTCTCTCTCTCTCTCTCTCTCTCTCTCTCTCTCTCTCTCTCTCTCTCTCTCTCTCTCTCTCTCTCTCTCTCTCTCTCTCTCTCTCTCTCTCTCTCTCTCTCTCTCTCTCTCTCTCTCTCTCTCTCTCTCTCTCTCTCTCTCTCTCTCTCTCTCCTCTCTCTCTCTCTCTCTCTCTCTCTCTCTCTCTCTCTCTCTCTCTCTCTCTCTCTCTCTCTCTCTCTCTCCAAACTGCACACTGCGCTCCCCCTCCCAGTAGTCCCTTTATCACACACACAGCACGCAGCCGGGCGGGGTGGCAAGAAGAGCGGTTTGTCCTCGGGGCCGCGGACGGATGGGGAGAGGAGAGGAGGAGATGAGAGGGATTAACTACAGCTACTTTGAAGGACTATGCGGTACATGGTCTGTTATTAAAGAGACACAAATACTATCTTGTAGAGAAGTGCTCTGAGCATGTGCAGCCTCATTGGCAGGCACATGCTCAGACATTTGGAGGGGCAGGTGCTCAAACTCCCCAAAAGGGCACCCATCAGCAAAATTATTTTTCTATTGATCACTGCAACTTGAAGTGAGCAAGTAACTGGTTGCTGAAACACATCGCGTCGTGAGAAGACATGAGAACTGAACAAAATGACATATTACAATTTGTTTTTATTTACAAAATAATAGGAGCAAAACAATGCCATTTAATAAACAATTTACTAACCTCGACCGCTCGGCTGAAAAGAGTAAACGCAAGAAAAAACAACACTTGTAATAACTTATTACAAGTCTTGTAATAAGTTATTACAAGTGTTGTTTTTTCTTGCGTTTACTCTTTTCAGCCTCTGCAATTACTCATACAAGATTGATCTTTGTAAAACTGGAACAGACCAAACAAAGAGAAACATACTACATAAAACAATGTGGCACAAGGATAGCATTACACGTGAGCTAAAATTGTTAGCATAGTTTAGTTGCTATTTTCTAATTGTGAATTATTGTGAGATTTATGGAATGAATTAATAAATTCAACATACTTCCGAAATTCTCTAAATAGCATTTATACAACAACACAAAAAAGACGCCTGCCTGTACATCGCTCCCTCTCCCTATTCTCTGAACACAACTCATGCTATTAAACACCTGGACAAAGCTTTGAAATCACATATTCCGTGAATCTTTTGTTAGTTTATTGATTTAGAAAACGTCGGACGAGTTGTGATGTCATGTTTTCAAGGAACAAACACCGTCATGACTTGTTTGTCTGATGTTTGTCAGAGGAGAAGGAGGTGCACCTGTTTGGTGGCACGAGGAGCACTGTGCTCTAAGTGGAGGAGGAGGAGGAGGAGGAGGAGGAGGGAGGGCACGGCGGGGGCTTGTGAGCACCGCGGAGCAGGTCGAGGCAAAATTCTCACAATAACTCAAATAAATGCCCCTACAGATACCCAAACACATTTTATTCTTAAATACTGATTAATGATGAAAAAAGTGTCTCCAGCTAAAAGGGCACTTTACTCATCCAGGGCAAAAGGGCTTGAGCACCACTAGGGCTCTATCTGTGCACTTGCCTGCTCTTCGGGTTAGTCTCAAATGAAAAAAATATAAATAAAAAAGCTTCAGCCACCGTTAAAAAAATAAGTCAGCTTCTTCAGAACTTCAACTTCAACCTTTTCAACTTTAAAAGCTTATACTATTAGCATACAATCAGCTTTTTTTGATAGCTCTTATAATTATTTAACTATTCCCGTTTTAGTTTTGTGTTTTTCAGATCGTCTTGCGGTTTTCAATGAGCGAGAGTGGGAAAGCTTAACGAGGGAGCAACTCCCCATTTTGCCCCATGGGGCACCATCCTTCCCTCCAAAAAGATTCTCACACAAAATCGTATCTCATTTCTAAATCGGCGCTAGAGACACGTCTTACACGACAGTCCCACCATTCACACTATCTGTTCAAGTCATCCTTCCTTTCAAACAATATTGCTGAAAGAAATGGAGCAACGGTTATCTGACTATTTGAGATTGTTTGATACGAGTTCCTTAGCTTTAACACCATGTTAATCCTGGCAACAGTCTTCCCTTTAAAGTGATCAAGACCACCCTCACCCTGCACTCTCCTCCCCCCACACAACACAGGAGCAAACTGACCTCATTAACACATCTCACTCCCAGTATATTACATATTATATATAAATATTAGGGCTGGGAAACAATTAAAAAATGTTATTGCGATTAATCGCATTTGTATATGCAAAATCCAATAATTAATTCAAAAGTAGTATATAGCGCACTTGTATTTTAAATGTGTCGTTAATGAACGTGCCATAACATGTGTTGTCCTGTTAGAGAGAGACACCAGAAAAAACACTTTCAGGGCAGTTTGTCAACTCATAGAACTTGACACTTATTTTAAATGTACAGCCATATGAACTAAAGTGCCATAAAACCTGTTGTGCAAACAAACACTTGTCACTAATTATATTTGTTCAGGAGGAGGCGCTGTTGCGCCTCATATGGCATGACGTCACAATGACACCACTTCCTTATAAGGGGGATGTTCGCGCCCTTTCTCTGTTTAACCTAGCGACTAGAGAGAGTTCACCTGCACGCATAACAGCTGAGCTCTAATGCGATGTCGGTGCCCGCAGCGCTCTCCCACGCAAGCCGAGCTGTGTTGACGAGGGAATAAATAAATCATTAAACCTGCGTTAAAGCGCGATAAATTAATTGTCGGCGTTAATTCAGTGATGCGTTAATGCGCTAACATGCCCAGCCCTAATAATTATATACGTTTACAAGAGCTCCCTTTAGATCCCATCTTCTGTGATCGAGTCACGCGTTTGCGTCTCATTGGTTTCAGGAATAGAGACGAGTAAACCAGTGTTCTGAGACATTAAAAAGTATATTGTAGTTTGATGAAAGTCAAGTTTTACACAGCAGAGTCAAGGGCGTCGTTACAGGCTGATCATCTCGTGTAGTGGCACTCTACTCCAATGACGGCACTCTGGCTCCTCGTGATCTGACTCCTGTCAGACACTTTGGGATCGTAGATCAATGTGAAGGCATACATCAAGTCATCCTCGGTCATCTAAGAAAGAGAGAGAGCTACTGAGTAACAGTCAACTAAAAGTACAACACCAATCCATGTAATGGACAAAACCCTCACCACTCGTTTGCTGCCACAGTTGTGCAGCTCGTATTCAAAGACCAGCACATGAGCCCAGTCGTCGATCCCAGTGGGGGAACAGCCACCAAGTGTGATGTCCTCTGGGTCGATCAGCTTGCCAAGGCCCAGCAAGTCCTGGCTCACTTCCACCTGGATCCTGCTCTCCCCACACCTCACAGCAACGCGGTTGTCAGTCTCTGGTTGCCGCAGTTCAAAGTTGACAGGGGTCTCCTTCACCGCATCCACTGGATCTTCTGGAAACCTCCAGGACAGCGAGTCGTCCACCGGCTGCATCTGCTGAGCCCGGAACATGGCAGCTTGTCGAGTAGACTTCCTGGAGGGCCCTCTCTCAGGCGCTGCTGCTGCTGCTGCTGCTGCTGCTGCTGCCGACTCAACTTCAACTCCCAGGTAGTTTGGTGAGCTTGTTCTGCGGAATCTAGCAGCACTGACGCTGACACACACAAGTACAAACCCCAACACGAGAAGCTGGCTGGACCCCATTGTTGCAAACACAGAACTGTCGATGCAGATTCCTTCAGCACGGCCACTGCAGGCTGAAATAGGCAGTGGCTCCTCCCTCTGACTCGTTAGCTTGATTGCTTTGCACAGGTGTAGATCTCAAAGCTGCACAGGCCTTACTAATTAGGAGAGACCAATGTATGTTCACAAGGGAAGAGACATTCAAATTCCTTGAATGTATTTTAACTCCAAATCTGTCCTTCTGTACACATTACATCTATTGCATCTGTCCATCCTGGAGAGGGATCCTCCTCTGTTGCTCTCCTGAAGGTTTCTTCCCTTTTTTCACCCTGAAGGGTTATTTGGGAGTGTAGGAGCCATGTTCTTGTTTTTGTTACTTTGGACCTCCAACCACTAGGTGGGGCAAGTTTGCTTTGAGTTGTCAATTGTCCCTACTTAATGGGGTGAAGTGGGAGGCCAGGTGGCTGATTGACGAGAGCTAACAGTTTTTGACCGTTAAATTGTGAGCCATGTACGAGCGTAACTAATGATTGTATATAAATGCACAGAAGAAACGATCGGGACTCTTGGTCTTATTACAAAATGCGTCTTAACCCTCAAGAATGATCAGCCAGTAGTGGCCTGTGTTAAATAGGCAACATGGGCACTACAGGGAGTTTTTCCTGATCCGATGTGAGGTTTTGGGGCAGGGATGTCTATGTGTACAGATTGTAAAGCACTCTGAGACAAATTTGTAATTTGTGAAACTGGGCTATACAAATAAACTGAATTGAATTTAAAATAACCACTGATATACAAAACTTGATCATTTGGTGAAAATGAAACAATGAATCAATCAAGTGGTCAAAGGAACTAAGAAAATATATTCAAGTGCTGTTAAAATATTGAGATGACATAGTGGCGTCTGTGTGACATGTAGTATGTGGGCGTGATAAGAGTAGCACTTTCATAATTGTACTACTTCATTCATCATGTTTTAGGCATCTGCAGTTATTTGGTCATCATGACAACATCTGCTCACTTATAGCAGGACATTTCTTCCGAAAACCTAACAAGTTCTTCACTTAACAGTTCTAGAAATATTCATCTTGTGAGTAGCAAAAGGAAACACCCGAGGGCTCTTTTCCATCGTGCAGCTCAAGCTCCAGGAGGCCTAAATAAATATTGCTTAATTGCACTGGATTCAGATTCCTTTCAAATATACTGTAATCCATTGTCACTGCACAAATCAATGCCCACCTCATCTCCAATGATGCGTTTGAGCCATCGCAGTGAAACAGCCCTCCTAAAAGTCACCAGTGTCCTCCTCTCCTCAGACTCTAGTCACCTCAACATTCACATTCTTCTCGACCTCACAGCAGCTTTCAACACCATCAAACACAAAATCCTTCTTTCCCACCTTGAATCGTCCCTCAGCATCACCGGGACTGCTCTTTCATGGCTGAACTTATATCTTATTCGTTAGCTGGATCGCTTTGCACAAGTACATCAGTATCAACAACTGCACCTCCTCCACTGCTAGGGTGACCATATCCATAACACCAGAAAAGGAGGACACTATGCGGTATTTTGTGAGGCTGTGAATAATTGCATAGGACTTTGTCTTGCTCCCCTCTACAATACAATTTTGTGTGATTCTACATGATGGATGTGTGACAGAATAGTATCGAAGAGTCAAAAAAGTGTTTGTTCATAGTATGTGTATTCATTCAATACATTGTGGTGCTCAAAAACTGACCATTGAGATGAAAAGTGCTGAGTGCCACAAAGCATAACATGTGTGAACTTAACATTTACAAATTAAATCACAGAAAAGGTAAAGAATTTCTAAGGTGAGTCAGTCTCTTGGGGACTTGTGTGCAGTGTCTTCATCCGTGTGCAGCAGTCCACCTATATTCAAGCACACCGGGCCTCTTCATCTCCTGCAGGGACACATAGCAATAATACTGGTATCAGCTTTAAAAAAGTAATTTCAAACCCAATCAATATTCGTATTATATGTAGCCCATTCATAAAATCAAAATTCATGAATGGGCTACATTCTGCATTATAAATCAATTTGGCTTAAGAGCTTAGTAGCCTATATTTGCTCAATTTAATACACAGCAAACAAATTGCATCATATCGAGTGGATGCCCCTGACGCAACATTATCATAATATATCTGTTTAGGAAATAAAACATCAGACTAGTGTACTGGTCTACTCTATTTGCAAAACTGGAGCTAGATCTGGCTGCTGGCAGACATAAAGACCTTGATTCTGAGATCCTTCAGACACGGGCCTTTGACACCAGGAGTAGGCAAACAGTCCACATACAAGATCTTGGACTTCATGATGGCCATCTGTTACTGTCCTGGAGCACCTCCACAGCAAGGTGCCTCCTCTTGCCAAAAAAGCAGCTGCAGGCACTTCCTAAAACATGCTATAAAACAACTGTATACACTCATAATCTGACAAAGATTACTCATATTAACTATTTTTAGCTTGAATATCTCTAGAAATGGGGTTAACATTTGCTCTGAAGCCCTGTATAGTGGTATACAACACTTTAACAAAATTAAACATAACGTCCTAAGCTGTATATCTTGTTACTGCAGGGAATATATGTCGAACATTTTTTATTTCCTATCGATTGTAGTTTCTATAGGAACCTTATGATCATATATGGTGCCTTCATTTTTCATGCCGTCTGGTCACCCTATCCACTGCTCCTGTACCAAGGCGTCCCCCAGGGTCTGGTGCTTGGTCCTCTTTTATTCGTCCTCTACCTGCTCCCTCTTCGTAACATCATACATCAACATGGACTCCTCTTCCACAACTACGCCACTGATGTCCAGCTCTACATCTCCACAAAGGCTATTACCACTGCAACTCACTCCACTCTGACCAACTGCCTCATGACATTGAATCTTTGATGCAAACCAACTTCCTCAAACTCAACTGTGATGTATCATCGGTCCCAAATCCTCACTAAAACCAGTAACAATTTCTGTCTCAACAACACCACTCTGTCTTCCTCCCCACACATCCTCCATTTCAGAGTACTGTGTGAGAGTAACCTCTCCTTTGAACATCATGTCAAACTAATCACCAGAACTGTTTTTTTCTCAATTAAAACATAGCCCGTCTCCGCCCATCACTCTTCTCATCTGCTGCTGCAACTTTGATCCACGCCTTCATCACCTCCAGAATTGATTACTGCAACAGTAATCTTCATTGCACGTCATCCACCATCCAGTAAATCCAGAACTCTGCTGCTCACCCACTCCCACTACCATGATCACATCAAGCCTGTTTTCCAGAACATACACTGGTTCCCCGTCCCACAACGGATTCAATACGCCTCCTGCATAATGGTCCAGACTCCTGTCTCCTGCCATGTCCCTGATGCCCATCTACCTCCTTATGTTTAAACTAATTGGTGAAATCTGGATTGTGGTCTATAGTACATTATTCATTATTCATAATTTCTGTCATATTCATTGAATGTGTTGTTACATTAGATTACATTTAACTAACATTAACTCTGTAACACTGTACATTCTGTACACATGACATCTATTGCTTCTGTCAATCCGGGGTGAGAGATCCTCCTCTGTTGCTCTCCAGAAGGTTTCTTCCCATCTTTCCTGTGAAAGTTTTTTTTCACTTTTCCTGGAAGTTGTTCCTGATGTGATGTGAGGTCCTGGGACAGGGATGTCGTATTCGTACAGATTGTAAAGCCCTCAGAGGCAACATTGTAATTTGAGATGCTGGGCTGTACAAAATAAACTGAATTGAATTGAAAACAAAGTTCTTCTCCTCATTTAAAAGTCCTCCATAAGCCATTAGCCATTAGTGTCATTATTACAGACCTCCATAGCTCAAAGGCAGACCGGCCCTTGCCAGTGCTTTTGCAGATCTTACAGGTTTCTGAACACTGACTTAAGGGTCAGCGTAATTCAGGACTGAGAGGATGTTCCTTCAGATTTCTCTTTTAACTTGATAGAAAAGTGACTCATTTCAACAAGTGGAACATAAAGTCACCATATTCCTCTACTTTAGTTCTCTGCTGCCATCTAGCAGTCACAGGCTGTATGCTTTTTTACTGTAGAGAACCAACTGCTTGGACAGAAACACACCTACACTGACATGTTGTGCATCATATTTCATCACGAAAGGGGCAGTGTGAAATATGGAATTATCAATTTCTACTGAAGCAGTCTTGATAAGTGTGACGCAGCAGGAAGGAGCTCTGGTTTCTCTCCTTCATGCCATGAGTGAAGCAGCTTACAAAAGGTCTTTATGGTGCAGAGTAAATACCCTTTACGGGGTCATGTTTTGGTTGCGCTTTGTGTCACCATGGCAGACCTGCATCGGTGATAGCCACAGCATACTCATGTACAAAAGGGATACGAATCCTGAGCAGCTTTTTTAAACTTGTCAATTTTTCCAAGTTATATTGCTTCTGTCCACCCGAGGAGAGGGATCCTCCTCTGTTGCTTTCCTGAAGGTTTCTTCCCTTTTTTCCCTATGAAAGTTTTTTTTCTTTTTCTTGGGAGTTTTTCCTGATCCGATGTGAGGTCCTGGGACAGAGACGTCGTATATGTGTACAGACTGTAAAGCACTCTGAGGCAAACTCGTATTTTGTGATATTGGGCCATACAGAATAGACTGAATTGAATTGAATTGAATGTAGTTGATGAAGTATTGTTTATGTCTTCTTCTTTGTCTTCTTTTGTTATTTTTTAAGGTTTATTGGCTTGGTGGTAAACAATTTGGTGCATTGCCAATTGCCAACAATTTGGTGAATTACCGCCACGTATGGCGTGTTTATATGTATTGGCTAAATATATATTGTCTAAAAGGAAACGAGAAAAGAAAAAAACTACAGAGGGCTTATAATTTCCCAATAATATTTGTAATTTGAAGACACTGTAATAGCACTTACTTGAGTTATTTTGCAGAATGCCTACAATATTTTAAATGTATTTTACTTGCCGAGGCTTCCAATTAGCCGTCTTCTCCCATGCTCAGATTTCTGAGAGCGTAGAATAACATGTTCTGTTGTTTACTCTTGGCCACATAAGTCACATTTGCCTGTATCATGTTTCCCATTTATTATGTCTCTTCCCTTGTGAACATACATTGGTCTCTCCGAATTAGTAAGGCCTATGCAGCTTTGAGATCTACACCTGTGCAAAGCAATCAAGCTAACGAGTCAGAGGGAGGAGCCACTGCCTATTTCAGCCTGCAGTGGCCGTGCTGGAGGAATCTGCATCGACAGTTCTGTGTTTGCAACAATGGGGTCCAGCCAGCTTCTCGTCTTGTGGTTTGTACTTGTGTGTGTCAGCGTCAGTGCTGCTAGATTCCTCAGAACGAGCTCACCAAACTACCTGGGAGTTGAAGTTGAGTCGGCAGCAGCAGCAGCAGCGCCTGAGAGAGGGCCCTCCAGGAAGTCTACTCGACAAGCTGCCATGTTCCGGGCTCAGCAGATGCAGCCGGTGGACGACTCGCTGTCCTGGAGGTTTCCAGAAGATCCAGTGGATGCGGTGAAGGCGGCCCCTGTCAACTTTGAACTGCGGCAACCAGAGACTGACAACCGCGTTGCTGTGAGGTGTGGGGAGAGCAGGATCCAGGTGGAAGTGAGCCAGGACTTGCTGGGCCTTGGCAAGCTGATCGACCCAGAGGACATCACACTTGGTGGCTGTTCCCCCACTGGAATTGACGAGTGGGCTCATGTGCTGGTCTTCGAATACGAGCTGCACAACTGTGGCAGCAAACGAGTGGTGAGGGTTTTGTCTGTTACATGTATTGGTGTTGTACTGTTAGGTGACTGTTACTCAGGAGTTCTGTCTCTTAGATGACGGAGGATGACTTGATGTATGCCTTTACACTGATCTACGACCCCAAAGTGTCTGACGGGAGTCAGATCACGAGGAGCCAGAGTGCTGTCATTGGAGTAGAGTGCCACTACACGAGATGATGATGATCAGCCTGCAACGACGCCCTTGAGTCTACTGTGTAGAACTTGACTTGCATCAAACTACAATAAACTTTTTAATGTCTCAGATCACTGGTTTTCTTGGCTCTATTCCTGAAATCCAACGAGACACAAACGACTGACTTCTGTCCCAACTCGATCACGGACTGTGATGCTCTAAAGAAGATGGGATCTGAAAGGAATATCTGTGCTCTTGTAAACTGTCACAAGACTGGGGCTGTGGTAAAAGTCCCAAGTATCACATTAGGGTTAGGGTTGATATAGGCTGACCTTTGTGCCTCACTTGGAGCGTTGACTGTCCATCAGTTGAGATTTTCAATTCTGATTTGTAAAGCCAACAATCTGACTCGGGGCTTTACAATCTGTACACATAGGATATCTCTCGAGGCCCTTGAGGCAGGAGGCACAAAGGAGGCAGGGCCATTGGGAAGGAGGCCAGCTCCAGGCCAGGGGCTGGATGCAGGGGCAAGGAGAAAGGACCAGTTTCAGACACAGCCAGGTCCAATGGACCATATGAAGTCAGACTCTGGATATAGTATTGTGCAATGGACATGTAAATTTATCTAAATGGAAAGAACATACATGTATCCTAAAATGTCCTCCGAAGCACTAAGAGGAAAGTCTTGCCCATTCTTAAATGTGGGGACTGTCAGTCTCCTGGACTGAAAGTGGAAGCTGGTTCCATAAAAGAGGAGCCTGATAACTGAAGGCTCTGGCTCCCATCCTACTTTTTCCTGATCTAATGTAAGGTCCTGAGAGGGATGTCCTGTGTGTACAGATTGTAAATCCCTGCAGCAAATTTGTAATGTTGGGGCTCTACAAAATTAACTGAACATCTTCAAACTGTTTTGTAGAAAGTCACACAACTGAGTAGCAACTACTTCCTCAAGGGTTAGGGATCAGTTTGTAGTTAGCCAACACCTCTGGATCAGGACTGGGCTTATGGTTTAATTTCAGATACTTTGAAGGACTGTGGTAAATGGACCATTAAAGACCCATTGATAACATCTAGAGTGTTGCCAATTAACGTAAAACTTCAGCAGCGTCGTTGGGATAATTGGCATATGGTCATGTTTTAGTTGCGGTTTAGTTCCACCATGACAGACAACTCCACAGTTGCCTTTTCCTAACGAACTCTCTGACTTTGATAGCTCTTATAATTATTTAACTGTTGACAAAGGTCATGACCTGATACTCTTAGCTAAAGAAGGCCCAGAGCTGATTATGGCTTATCTAAATGTACATTCAGAGATATAGCCATACGGCTAAAAACAGGCAACAACATCTAACAATCACTTGACTATAAACTATGTGAGACATCTTAGAGATGTGAGAGGAGCTGTGCTCTCCATGTTTCAGTCTGATACAGTAACTCATGGAATCAATTCCTCAAAACAGTGTTTAGACACAACATAGAGCTCCATCCTTCTGGAGACCAGAGGACTACATGATGATGATGTGATGTAGTGAGGACTAAGATAGCAGAGTAACAACAGAAAAGGTTACATGTTGATGATGATCATGTAGTAATGAAGGTCACATGTGAAGCACAGGTGGTGCTGTGTCTGGGTGCTAACTGAACGCTGCTTAATAAGAATAAATCAACTGTCTCTACATTTTTCAATTGTCAATATGTATTGCCTCGTGGTCATTATATCCTCAATCTTCCAAATAGGAATGTTTAGTTCCAAAAATGATACAAAAATAACAAGTAAATACATGACGTATACAACTATGCTGGAAATTAAAGCTGCTAGCAGCGTTGAACGGGTCCTCGCTCGCCCACGCCGGTCGGGGACGGCGGCGAGTCGCTGGCTCGCTCGGCCGAGGGCGCGCCGGTCGGACTTGACTCGGGCCGCGACTCGTAACGAGCGCGAGGAGTTTGGGGCGGATTCGACAAAGTCCAGTTTAGCCGCTAGCTTGCGCTTTAACCGCGTGAATATATTTACGCGTCACGTGTCCCTACGTGAAGTGTAGACCATGGTGTGTAAATTAAATGGAAAAAGAAATGGATAAAAAAATGGTGTCTTGTCTTGGAATCGAACCCACATCTCCAGGATTAGGGTCAGTCACTTATCATGCTGAGCTAGAGGCTTAGCTGGAAGAGGGTGTCCAGAGGCGCCCCAACTATTTAGGATGGGACAAATTAGAGTTTTTTTCTGGTAAATGTGTTCAGGCCTATCGTGAAAGTGATTCATTTATGGTTCTTTTACTTCATAAATAGGTGTTCCTACCATATTTGTCCGTTTTTTGGCGTTTTTTTACTTTTTTTAGCGTTTTTGGCCAATTTGGCCATTTTCCACTTTTTTCCAACTGTGGAGTTCTACCAGAAAACGCTAACGGAATTGGCTTGGAATTGGCTCAAAATTGGTGAATAGGTTCAGGCCTTGACTGGCATTACACTTGATTTTTGTAATACATATCTGATGAGTGTAAGCTATAGTTTTAAAGATGAATAAATTACAAAAAATGGCGGTCAAAAAACAGGCATTTCCTAAGGACGAAAAGTCATTTTCCGCTGTGTTGTATATTCAAGTCTTGAGATTCTAACAAACCTATTTTTAACGAATTCCGTTAGCGTTTTGTGGGTCTAATGGCCGTTTAAAAAGTGGAAAATGGCCAAAAACGGGCAAAACGGGCAAAATGGGCAAAACCGGCCAACTTTGGTGAATATTTGTGGCACCAATTAAAGTTCAAATTGCACGAAATTTGCATCGAATGTTCCAGACGCCATTCTGCACATATCCTGATGGTCTGTTATTGTTTTTAACCAATAGTGTTGAAGTTATAAGCATTACAAAACGGGACACGCCCCTAAAATGTTTGTTGGGCTATAGATGCTTACCACAATGATCTTTTTGAAAAAAGATGATATATCCCAGATGATATAGCTTCACTTATCATTATCTTCAATGGATGTGTTACAGTTTCTCTCGATTGATTTGGCTCAATTCTTGAAACAGAAATGACATTCTCAAAACAACTCGTGCAAACCTCCAAACCATTGGGCACTTGTTCACAACAGATTGGAATTTCTCATTCCTTTAATCAAATTGCAATTGTTTTAGTACAATTGCCGACAGTTTGCACACATTTCAAATGATTTAGCACATCTGTGCAAACGGTTAGGTACAATTGCCTTCAGTTAGCTACATTACCGATTGAATACATCTTGCTGGTCTAAACTGACTGGTGCTTCTCAGTCAAATGGTTGTTCTCTGCAAAACATAGTGGCATCTTTTCCTTGTTTACATCATCACCTGCACAATAGTTCACTCCTCTGTCAAAATCGTTCAGGCCCATAATACCATGAAAAGCATCATGGTATATTCTGTAATATGGATCTCTTGGGTCATCGGCTTCATTTTCAGGCGCAACTAGAACTTTACTGATCAAGGGGGAGTTTCTCACATCCGATCACCAATCACAGTCATGTTAGTTAGCTGACAGCTGCTATCCAGGAGTATAAATGATCCCATCAAATATCTAGGGCTTGACCAAGTTCAGTAGTTTACAGTATGAACATGGAAGCACCTGGCCAGGTAAACGAACAGGGGTAACTGCCTGTTCGAGGAAGAGTAGGAAGAAGAAGAGGAAGAGGAGCAAGGGTGCGTGGTGGTGGAGAAGGGGGAAGAGGCCGAGGAAGACGAAGATCTGTGACCAGACAGACGTGAGCGCGAGGATGAGCAGGAGAGTGAGGATGAACTCCAGCTTTGAACTCCAGCTTTACTTTACTTTCCTACTCTATGTTTTGTTACAGTAGTGTAGGCTATAATTCATTTTATTTTTGATGTGCTTTTTGTTTGACACTATTTTTTGCTGTACACATTTTCTGTTTCTGTTTTGCAATTACTGTAACAATTACACTAACAATTACTGTAACAATTATTGTTACAATTCCCATGGCAGTATACAGTAGGTGCAACACAGTTTGTGATGTGAGAACTGGTCGGCTCCTCTTGAATGAATCTTTTTTCTGTTTGATACACATAGTATTCTGGAAAGAAAACATTTACTACAGTAACCATTCAGTGTCAAAGGACTAAGCCAAGAGTGAACGGTGCACATGAGGGATATTTCTATGGTCCACTGCCATATGACAAAACATCTAAACATTTTGACCTGCAGTGTTTAAACAATGACGAAGGGACTTTTAATTTTGGGGCCACTGACTATTTGTATGAGAAAAGGAATCAGTTTTGACTGATGAGTTGTATGTTTTGGGAGAGATATGACCTTTTGCAGGGGTGCCATAGTGTTTTCCTAAACCATCCAGGTTCATTTGAAAGATGAGCCACAGCAATCGAGAAGGAAGTTTTCATTTTGGGGGCACGGACTATTTGTATGAGAAACTGATTTGGGTTTGAAACTTGAGTTAACTGTTTTGGGGGAGATATGACCTTTTGAAGGTGATCTATGTAGTTGTGCTGAACCATATAGACTATTTTACCAAATGCACTAAAAGTTTTGAGAATGTAATTTCTGTTTCAAGAATTGAGCCAAAACAATCGAGAAAAACTGTAATATTGGACCTATCGTTTAGGTTCGGTGGTCACTTTTGTCTTTTTCACATTATTCAAAATGGCCGAAAATTTAAGTAGGCGGAGCTTAGGGTCCTGAGAGGCTTTTTTGTAGAGCAGGTCCTAGAGGTCTAGAAAATCTGTTTTTTAAATTAATCGGACATTGTGGGTGAGGGGCGTCACCGGTCAAACTTATAGGTGGCGCTAGAGAGCAATTTTTGAAAGCCGCATTTCGAGGTCTATGTCATCCGTCTATTTTCACCAATCCTGACACGCTTGCCAAATTTGGTGAGTTTTGGGATATGATACATACCCCCAATATGCCCCCAATGTTCAAAAACAAAAAGCGGAATAAGAATAGTGAAGAATTCTAACAATTTCAATAGGGTCCTCTCTGACAGCTTCACTGTCGCTCGGACCCTAATTAACCATGAAACTTACATATCAGAGGAAATAAATGGCATTAAATACATATGTATTAAGAACAGGTATACTGCCATCTAGTGGTGTAAAGGTGAACCCTTTACTCTGCATGTCCTCATACACGGTGTTAATGTTCGTCCAAGAAACAGCAGAATGAGGTGGAAATATAAATATAATAACAACAACAACTCTGCACAGAAACATTATTCCCAATTTTATTCAAATGAAGTCAAACTACTGTTATCTTTACTGATTGTGTACCAGAACAGAAGGTAATTGATGTATCATTGTACATACAGTAGATGTAGTTGCAAGGGAACACGATGTGACTGAAATATAAGGGGAAAACTGGGAATTTAATTAATTAATATTCTAATTTGTATAACACTGCGGGGTGCTTATTTCAAAATGATCATAGAGAACTTACCAACACTGAAGAGGCACCGATTAAAACATAATCTAAATCAGAATCAGATTGTCATGTGTCATGGTGTCCATATTAAGAATCATATTGAAAATATCTACAAGGTACATTTGCGTTTTTACTTTGCAACAAACAAAGTTGCATAGTACTCACAGCATCTTCTGCAATGCCATAGTTCCCAGTAGGGCTAATGGGTGTCGTCACAGAGGATATGAAAGGAGGAGGAGGAGAAGGGCTGAGGGTCTGCCTAGCCACTAAATGTGGCTTTAGTGAGGCCGACTTTGACCCACCAAAGCCTGATTTACAAAACTGAAAGAAGAATCAGAGTGAAATTGAAGATGCAACACATACAAAATAATTCAGTCTAAACTTTGGGGATTTTGAAATTTCCCCACTGTGGGACTAATAAAGGAATACCTACCTATCTATTCTATATTATATTTTATTATATTCTAATCTAAACACAATTGAACTGCTCATTGGCTCGGGGTCAAGGAGCAAGCGACTTACGACTCCTCCACCACCTTAAAGGGGGAGGAGGAGAAAATAAGAACCTGTGCACGTTTTTGGAGATTCGTCATCCACCGGAGTTGTGGATCAACGTGAAGTTCGGCCAACTCCACCCGAGTCCCGCCAGCTCAACCCGGACACAAGGCTACAGTATGTTGACGGGAATCGTACATACTGGTGGCCCTCGGGGGGCCACTGCCTCTCTTAAGGATACTACAGAGGCACCAGTCCTGTATTCCTGCGACCCTAACCCTAGGGTACACATCCAACACAGACCCTCTGGAGACCATCACGTCCAGTCCCGGCCCCTCCTGCACCGTCAGGAGACTGTTCAGTATCTGGCCGACCTCATTGCCGATGGAGGTGACCCAGAGAGCTGTCCCCTGCAGTGGCCGGACAGCTTCTTTGTGATCTGTGATGTGATGGCAACGATCTTTAAGATTACACTTCTTTTTACACATTATCTACATCGGTCAGGGAAAGTAGATTTATTACACATTCTGAATGTATAATACAAGGGGATGAAGGAGGAGCAGGGCTGCTGATCCTTGACTTCAGTACACTTATCAGTACACTTATTTTTGACAGCTACACTTTGCAGAGAAACATTTTACATTTTCCACAACTATGCGTTACTTTTATAAAACATAAATCATTTTAAAGAGTGAACAATGATACCCAAGAAAACATAGGACATGTTAAATTGCTACATTTAAATACAGCTCACATGTTTATGAATCAGTATCAATAACCCAACAGTGTAAAATATTATATCCAACTTTGAAATGAGGCAATCTGCATGATACATACTTAATTTATAGTTATTGTATTGCTAAAACATCTGAACCAGTAAAGACACTCAGGTCCAGACTCACAAAGTGGCTAGCTAAAAAGTAAAGTTTACCAGATAATACAAGCTAGCTAAATTGAATTAGCTCTTAAACTTTACTGAAGCATAATTTATCTGGTCTTTAAATTGTTCACTTCATATATTTGTTTAATACAGTAAAGACAATCAGGATTAAATAACTATATGAAGTGAACAATTCACAGAAAAGAGGAAATATGCTTAAGTAAAGTTGAAGAGCTAATGCAATCTAGCTAGCTTGTAATGTCTTTTAAACCGTACTTTAGCTAGCGACTCGGTGCGTGTTTAACTTGGACTCTTGGTGAAAACACACGTGTACAACTGACTAATAAGCAGTTTGAGTTCTTACCCTATTGTTCACCGGGTGCTTGTTAAGTTGCTTTTCGTCCAGAGAAAACTCTGTGTTCACTGGTGAAAGGCGGTTGAGGAGTGAGTGAGACGAGTCTCTGACCGGACACGTTCTATGAGGAACCCAGAACCTTCCATTTAGAATACATTTGAACTGTTCACGGTCGCAGGACCACGCCCCTTGCTGTGACGTCACCTGACTGCATCACGTAATTAGAAAGTGATATGTTTATTATTATTATCACCTGTTAAACTGGTAAATGTTTGTAATATTGGATCATACATGGATTGTAACATTCATGTCAATCACAACCAAAGCACTGTGTATACATCTTTTTTTTAAGTAAAAAAAATCACTTTTAGTGTCAGAAATATGTCCAGAAAACATGAATACATCGTTCCTCCTGTCGGCAAACTTAAAATTAACTAGCAAGCATCTCTACACTAAAATATTTCCAGATATAGTCAAGATATTTTATATTTTCATTTAATCTCCACATCGGACTCGTCCAATGCATTATAATGAATACAACATGTAGCGACCCTGGGCCAGGAGCGCTACGAGACATTGCCTCGCTTATTGACGTTTATTCGGGGACAGTAGAGGCGCCTGTGGGCCGTAGCCTCCGCTAGACAGGAAACACAGTTAAACATTATACTCCCAAGTAACACAAACAACAACATCCCCCTTCACTCGCTCAGCCAATCACAAGACACTTCATATACAATAAATATTCTCACTTTTTGATTCAATTTGACTCAACGGCATTACTGTTAACTATTGATACTGTTGATATGAATAACATGGAGAAACGGCCAGCAACATGCAGTATAATTATTCACAATTGTATTCAAATTAACTCAAACAACTGTTATCTTTACTGATTGTGGACCAGAACAGAAGGTAATCATACATAGATGTAGTTGCAAGGGAACACAATTTGACTGAAATATAAGGGAGAAACTGGGAATTTAATTATTTAATATCATTATTATAATTTGTGTAACACTGTGGCTGCTTATTTCAAAATTTAATAGAGAAATTACCAACACTGAAAAGGCACCGATAACAAAAAAATCAAAATCAGAATCAGAAACTTTTTATTGCCATGTATATTATTTATACATAAAATGAATGTGTCATGGTGTCCATATTAAGAACCATATTGAAAATATCTACAAGGTACAATTGCCTTTTTACTTTGCAACAAACAAAGTTGCATAGTACACACAGCATGTTCTACAATGCCATAGTTCCCAGTAGGGCTAATGGGTGTCGTCACATAGGATATGAAAGGAGGAGGAGAAGGGCTGGGGGTCTGCCTAGCCACTAAATGTGGCTTTAGTGAGGCCGACTTTGACCCACCAAAGCCTGATTTACAAAACTGAAAGAAGAATCAGAGTGAAATTGAAGATGCAACACATACAAAATAATTGATTCTAAACTTTTGGGATTTTGAAATGTCCCCACTTTATCATCACTTCATCCTCACTTCATCCTCAACATCAGGGGTCCCCAAACTTTTTCCTGAGAGGGCCACATAACTTTTCCCAAGGATGTTTTATTGCGAAGAGCACCACTTCACATTTTCTCCGCGTCTCACTGCAATCTTAACGGCAGCGGGCCATGTGAAAAAAGAAAAAAGAAAAAGGAATGCGTCTCTGGTATTGTTCAGGGGGCCAGTCCAAATGTGCAGGCGGGCCGGATTCGGCCCGCAGGCCCTAGTTTGGGGACCACTGCTCAACATCATCACCATCCTGATCATCATCATCCTCGAACAGACACTTCTGGCGTCCTGCTGTGGTTTTGGTGCACAAGACAGAGACTGAAGTGGCTTTTCCTGTTCGTGGCTGAATGATGTTTTAAGGTTTCAGGCGTCCGTCGAACCGCAGATGAAGAACGGGATGCTCTTGAACTTCTGGTTGAACGTAAATTCATTTTTTTCTGATTGGCTATTGTGTAGCCCATTTCTTTTTTTTGATTGGCTGATAAGTGCCAACTCACAGCAGAACTCCAGGGAGCGCTTGATTTCTCCACGGTGATGGCAGCGGGGCCAGCTCTTGTTTGCACACTGCCACGATGTGTGGCAGGAGTGCGGGAGTTAAGACCGAAATGCGTGAGTCTCACGCTCAATGCGTGACACTTGAGAGCCCTGCAACTCGTGTGATATGACGCAAAATCCGGTTCCTAATCCAATTCACCGGTACATGCCGCGATAGTCGGATTATCAACCGGATCGGATCGAGTTATCCAGGGGTGTTAATCGGACCGTAGTCGGACCGCACATAGTCGAACAAAGGTGTTTACATGAAACGGATAATTTGATTTCAGTCCGACTAAGCCAGTTATTCGAATGCATGTAAACACGGTCAGTGCCGCGTGCTCCTTTGTCCCATATGCAGCGACAAAGTGTTCGTTATGAACCATGAAAATGGTAACACAAACCAGATGACACACCCTAAAAAAAGAAATACTCTCATAACCAAAAAAGCACATTTTGAGAAATCGAACAAATAATTCGCCTGGAAAATGTCGACTTGTGAAAGACAAATTAAAAAAGATTATTCCGAGTGGGTTCGACCGGCTGTGGACACTTAAAGGGGACATATTATACCCATTTTTACACAAGTTGAAATTGTTCCTTGGGGTCTTAATCAGTGGCGGGCCGTGCATTTTCTACAGAGGCCTTCAATGCTGTCTTACTACAGCTGAACAACCTAATGTAAGATTAGTTCACCATGTATGTATATGTGTATATATGAGATGTGTATATATATATATATATATATATATATATATATATATATATATATATATATATATATAGTTTAGTTTAAACTAGTCTAAACTAAATATCAGTGGCGGCTGGTGGATTTTTGTTTTAGTGGGGCCATCCAATCAAATTCATGATTCAATGAAAAAAAGGTATCAAACACACATTACTACTTTGCAGTTAAATATTGAACATTTATTCTAACACTGACATAGTATGGACATCATATTCATACAATTCAGTGCATGTGTGTGTATATATATATATATATATATATATATATATATATATATATATATATATATATATATATATATATATATACACACACACATACATACAGGGGTGCACATAACGCAGGTACGCATGCGCGAAATAAAATAATCAACAATGCGTACTGCCACTTGTGTTCCTCCTTTGCGTACCTGACCGATCTGATGCTGACCGTCTCTCCAGCAGCACGTCATTACAACATGTCAGTCTGTCTCTACGTGTCGCGTGAACACGTCTCGCGCGCCGTAGAGCCCGGCGTGTGCGCGCACATCTGGACGAATGTCACCAAAAAAGTCACCTGCAACTCCTCTCGCTCGCGCAACAGAGCTTGCGGCGGGAGAGCTACGTTGCGCACGCATCGTTCAGCCTAAATGCGGGAGACGAGCCCTGACGAGAGACGTGGACGCGCACTCTGGAGCCAAACTGAGTTGGCCCAACCAAAGTCTTTTTTTGGGCGCTGATTGGATAAATTCTCCGTCATTTGTTTGTTATTATTTCTTTAATCAGTGATTTGCTAAACTGCTTCTTAGACCCGCCTTTTTTGGGCCAAATTGATTTGGCCCCACGTGCACTAGCGTAAGAGACGTGCACGGGGGCAGCTGAGAGGTGCAGAGCAGAGGAGACAAGCAGGAAAAGCAGATATTTTGTGCAGATATCCTATTTTACAAATAATAGTGGGTACATTCCATAGCTCCAAAACATAAATATTGACAATTTGGATAATTTATAAATCTTAATAATAAAAAAAAATAAAAAGTATATATATATATATATATATATATATATATATATATATATATATATATATATATATATATATATATTTGTTTTGGTGGCTCAAGGTTGGTGGGGCCAGGCCCTCTATGGGCCGGCCGCCACTGCTATATATATATAGTTTCCAGTTGTATATAGTTTAGGACATTTACTTCGGTTCAGCACCAGGGGACCAGAGGACCCGCCTCTCAATATTGGTAATCCAATCAAAAGACGTCCTGTTTGCTGGCTCCTGTGCCGGTTCCGGGGCCAGCTAGCAGGCCTACAGTAGCCAACTCTAAAGCTGATTGGTTGACACTACATTTTCATTTCCATTCACTTTAAGCTACCAGCGCCCGCAATGTTGATTCTGCAGGCCTGATGGCAGATTTTGGCCCCTGGCAACACATGATGGCGGAATATGATTGGATAAAAGATCTAACATAAAGACCAGTCCTCCAAATCTTAACCTGGGGCTGGCAGCAGTGCAACCAAGACGGAAGCTATGAAATTAAGAGAATAACTCTTACTCTGTGGAATAATTGAAAACATATTTATGGGAAAATATATATATATTTTTAATTAGATTCTGATGATGTTTAGGCCAGCAGAGAAGGCCTTGCTGGCCCTGACAGCCCACCACTGGTCTTAATAGAATGTTTGTAACATATTTTGGTCAAAATACCACAAGAATCATTTCAAACAGCACCCTTTTCACCCTGTCAAAAACACCTCCCCACAGATTGACCTGTTTTGAGTGGGCGAGGTGCTCCGTGTTGCCAGATTGGAAATGGTGAAGTATCGTACCAAAGGCTCAAAATGGTTGTATTATTTGGAGGATAATTATCGTGTACCTGGCAACCCTGAGATCGGTTGACCAATGACTGTTCTCTATACCGTCAGAGCTCCTGCAAGAAGGTGGACTGTAAGGTACCATTACCAAAAAAGGGTAAGGGTTAATACAGGGTCCTTACACATTTTGACCAATGGATTTCCATGACTTTTCCATGACTTTAAACCAAATTTTCATGACCAAACTGAAAAATTCTGAAAATGTTGCATATCGAGAGCGTATGCCAGCTTATATTTTGAGCGTCTTTCTTTAAAAAACATATTCATGATTTCAAACTCGGCGTAAATGAACATGTGATTATAACAAATTTCCATGACTTTTCCAAAACTTTTCAGATTTAAGTTTTTTCCATGACTTTTCCAGGCCTGGAAATTACCATTTCAAAATTCCATGACTTTTCCAGCTTTTCCATGACCGTACGAACCCTGTAAATACTAGTTTGTGAAAATTCAGAGTAACATAAATATCCGACGAAGCAAAATCCCATATGTTTTTGGAATCCGTGACGCATTCTTTAGGTCTCAAAAATAGGACATTTTTATAATATGTCTCACACAACTTAATGTCAGTTTATTTTTAAATTCATTGCCGTTTTTATATTATCTATAGGGGGGAAGAAAAGACAGAATTAGGTCCGGTACTTGTTCGTAGTAGCATATCAGCCCCCCGTCTGATCTGGACTGCCTCACCAGTCCAGAAGGCCTGGGACGTGTGCAAACGACGAACCAGCCGGTCGGCATCCTGGAAGTTTTCTCTCTGAAAAAACACTGTTTGAAAACATTTCCGGTAAAAGCATACAGCTCATTTCTGAGTTTAAAAAATGGGCTCAGTGTTGCCTCTTTAGGGGCACGACCCACCGTAAAGAGCCAGTGGGTGATTTCAGATGAGCCCATTCCCACAATGAGGCGAAGAAGACACAAAGGTGAGATACATACTTTATTCCAAACAGGGTGTTTCCAGTTTTGCATGAGGAAAGACAGAAAGCTAAATAAATATGGCGAGCACCATCAGGAAACCAAACATATGACATAAATTTCTCCATTTTGGTTTCTGATCTTTTTTATACATGACTTCCAGAGCTGATGCGAATCCTGTTCTGCAGCACTAATTTCAGCTGGACTTTAACTAAAAGAATAGAAAAATAAAATAAAAATGAACACTGAGTCCATACAGTGACATCTAAACGGCATTCATATTTGAAAGTATAAAAAAGAAGAAAAAAGGAAAAAGATTTAAAATGCTGTCTGACCAGGATGCTCCCACCAGTAACTTGATTTTACCCATCAGCCACCACAGCTGGTGCTTCTCAAAAAACTCCCCATTGAAGAATACTGGTCAAAGTCTAACAGAAGACAGAGATGCACTGTGACCGCTCTTCTTCCATCTCTTGTTATCCTCCCTGTCGTTTATGGCGTTGTGGTGAGTTGACAGGAAATGCAAACCGATTGATTGGCGGATGCCGAGTCTACGGGTTGCAAAGAACAGCTTCAATCGACCAGTGACGTCTCTCCAAGCAGAACATGCAATCTCACAACTTACAGACCTTGCTATAGATATTTGGTCTGTCTGATATCTTGGCTCACGACGGCGCGTCAGTTAATTAATTAATTAATTCCCATCTACACTGATGGGATGTTGATCCTGGACAGTTGGATGGCCTTTTACACCCTTTGCAACCTTTTTAAACCTACTGAGTTACTCTTCTTTCTGTGTGAGTGTGTGTGTGTGTGTGTGTTCGCGCGTGTGCGTGTGTGTTGTGGATGGGACGTGTCTGGAAGACTAAACATATCAACGTGCGATGCACACGGTAAGAACATAATAACATGAAGAACCTGAGAGCTATGGAGACCTCGGGAGTAGCAGCGCACAGACACACGCACACGCACAAAGAAAAACGAGATATTTTTAATTCTGTAAAAAAAATAAGAGGATGCAACCGATTTGTGTGAATAAATCAAAAAATAAGATCCGAGTAGTTTGATGCCGAACAGGAAACGAGTGGAGAACTTCTCCTGATGCACCAACTTCCTTTGAAACATTGAAACCTTCAGCTTCCTGAAATATTAATTTTGTGTGCATACAAAAAAAAAAAGGTAAACATTTTAAAGTAAAACAAAACAACATTTTAACGAATGAAGCCCCTGGGAGCCAGAGCCTACCATTTAATTACTTTCATCTCGATCTGATCATTGATCCAAGAACTGTACATGTGTTTAAAAAAAAAAAGAAGAAAGAAATAGACCGTGAGAGCCAAAGTGACCGCACTGGGTCACGTGGGCTGGCTTTACGTTAAACCCGTTATGACTCATCTGTCATGCAGAAATCTTCACGGGAGAATCTTTGATCCAAAATGAATGCTATCTATATGAATGAAGGGAAATCTGTCAACATTTCAAGCGACTTCCAAGAACGATTTTAAGCCTCTGACAAATGTTTTCTCTAAGTTTGTATTTCTGTAAAACATTTTGGCATACTTTTCATTCTCTTTCAGAGTAATAAGACTTGGTGAAGGATGTCTAGACTGACAGACAGACAGATAGATACAGGAGATAGGACAGACGAATGAGAAATACATACGGGAACAGCTCATCTCATATAAAAAAAAACATGGAACAGAATGATCTCCGTCGCGTCGCACGGCCGGCAACCAGGAACAGCCTTCGAGTCAACGTGACGCGCGCCCGCCACTCTCTCGCGTTAGCGCCGGAGGTTCAGCAGCGTGAAAGTCTCTCTTGCAGTTCCCCGAAACAGCCACCAGAAGGGGCGTGGGCGGAGCCTCAGTGACTGTGTGTTCTCACAGAGACACAGAAGAAGAAGAAAGAGAGAGAGAGCGAGAGCGAGAGAGATGTCTCCTGCTCCGAACCCGTCCTGTCTGTCCTACGAGTAAAGCCTGGGTCAGTCCCTCTGTCCTGCGCGTCACTTTCCATCCAAACACGACCGCTTTGTTGACAGTGTTGGAGGCGGAGAGAAGGGCGGGGAGGGGTGAGGCGTTCACTAGTAGTCTACAGCCCCGCCTCCTATCCGGAGTTCGTACGATTCGATCCCGACTGATTCCGTCACCCAGCTCACTTTTTCTTACCGGACTTCTCAGAGCGCTTCGACTCCGACTTCCCTCCTCGGTCCGACCTCTCAGAGCGCTCGCCCCTCTCCTTCTCCTTCTCCTTCTCCATCTCCAAGTCCGCCGGCTCGATGCGCTCGCCGCAGTCCGAGCGCTCGCCGCCCCGCTCTGAGCGGTTGTCTCCCTTGCTGCCGTCGAGCCGCGTGCCCTCGTCGGTGGATGAGGTAGTTGGTTGGGGCTGACCCCACTTCAGGATCTCCTCGTGCTCCGTGATGCTGCCCGTGATGTTGGTCACCCACACCTTCAGGTCCTCCTGCGAAGGAAGAGAGGGGCGCTCACGGATGTCAGATGAATGGTCCGTCACCGTTTCAGTAATTATGAGTTTTTCACATGATGTGATCAAATAAATAAATGTAGAAACAACAAAACCCGAATGTCTCACCTCATCTTTCGCGTGAAACAAGAACTCACTGCCATCCTTTGTTCTGCAATAAGAGGAGAGGCATTACACTTAGGAAACCTGTTTGGTGAGACCCTGAGTCTCCAGTTGCTGACCAGACGCTTCACAGCTGCCCACTGCACCTAAAATACGTAGGATGTGTTAAATGGGTTCCAAGTGTGGAGAATACTTTGATAGAATGAACCCTTCATATCGACATAGGGATCGTGTCTTCTTCATGTTGCACCGTCGTGTTTCTAGCCCAGAATCGAAAGTATTCTTATGACGGTGAGGAAGGCCTCTGAGCGAGGGACGAACTTCCAGCTGCTAGATATCCCCAAATCCTACACACTGTCCCTTTAAATCCAAAAGGCTGTCATCATCATCCCAGGACTGGAACCGTTGGGCACATTAGTGTTCCCGGATGTGAACTTGGAGCAGCAGCAAATGTCTTGCTTTGGTCCTGTATCATGTTTCAGAAATTTGAAGCATCATCAACACTTTTCAGTCTGTGCGAGATGTCCCGTAAAACCAGAGCCAGTGCGTTGTCAAACCGAGAGGCAGAGATTAAGCATTCTGGCATCATGTAACCAAAGTGTACTAAAGGATACACAACTGAGTGCTCTGTGTCTGATAATGTGTGTGTGTGTGTGTGTGTGTGTGTGTGTGCATTGTCTCTGTGTAGTGAACTTCAGAAGCCGTCGAGATGTATTCGGAACTTTCTTGCTAACTGGAACTCAGCTTTTTCTATTGCAGGAAACCAGTGAAGAAACGACAGCTCCGCCACAGTCGTCACTACTTTGTGACTCCCTTTAAAGAAATCCAACAATGATCAGCGTTGAACTAGACCCACGTGGATTTGTCATGCTGATTAAGCAAATATTGTGAACCTAGTTTCTAAGAGTGGTATACTTAACCCAGCTCCACAAAAGGGAGCACAGGAAGCGCGAGTACGACAACGGCCTCTCACTTGAGCGTGAAGACGTTCTTCTTCTTCTTGTAGCCGTTGGTGACGTCGCAGTGGCAGTCGGAGAGGTTGAGCAGCGGCTCGCCGTTGTAGGTCGTGGCGGTGTTCTTAGCGTCCTTGTAGAAGCCCATCTCCCCTTTGTTGAGCACGCAGTACAGGTTGACCCATGACCTGCTGTGGTGTGGGAAGGCGGGAGGGGTGAGGGAGAGGGGTGGGGGGGGAGGGGGGTCGAGAAGGGGGAGTAGTGGAGCAGGAGCATGGGGAAAGGAGTACGGGAAAGGTGGTGGTTGGGGAGGGGGAGACGGGAGGAGTCAGGGAGCTGCAGAGTCGCTCTCGCTAAGCTAACACCTCACTCACCTGACCAGAGCAGACAGGGAGGTGATGGACCGGCACCACGAAGGGAGGAGCAAACACACTGCTGAACAAAGACGGACGGACGGACGGGCGAACGGACGGACAGACGGAGGATGGAGGGATGGGGGAGGGGTAGCTACGTTCAGTTTGTGTGTCGCTGTGTGCGGGGCTCATATGACTTACCTTGGAGGAGAGGAAAGGAGCAGCCAGGAGCACCGAGGAAGAGAGGAGAACAAGAGGGGAGAGTTTGGTTAAATGGCATTGTGGCAGCAAACGCAACTTTAAACTCCACTCATGCACCACTTTGCCTCTCTGAGCGTGTTAACATGCACACGGCATCCACATTAATAAGCTCGCGCCCAATTGTAGGTATTATTCAGAGCAAGCCGTCTGCTCTGTGACCACAGGAGGAGGACGAGAGACTGGAGGACGGGGGCGGTGCATGTGATACTGTGTCTACGTTACTGTTGGTAGCACTAGTCTCATTCAGGGTATTTTCGGAGACATAGTGAAACGCTAAGATCTCAGGGTCCCTCCAATAATGATCATGAATAGAAAATTAGATGTTGAGATGTGTTCACGAGAATGGGACGGACGGACAACCAGAAATAAAAAAACGATGACTTCCGGGATACGGGTAAAATAAGAAATAATATAAAAAATAATTGATATCTCATCTGTCCAGTATTTTCTGAATAAACAGAAAATGCTTACTTAATTACTTGTACTCTTCTACTCCGGTAATATCGTACTATTTTATTGATTTGATCATTAAGGTACTACCTTAGTTGCTTTGCAGATTGAGATTAATAATACAAATATAAATCAACAAATAACGTTAACAATACAGGTTAACACTTTGAGAGCAGGACCTTTACTTGCACAAGGTATTACTTAAAAGTTCGAGTGCTTCCTCCACCATTGCTCAGATACACGTCCCGGTCGTAGATGTATCTCAGGGTACAGACGGGAAACCATGGCAACACGTCTCTGCTTTTCAGAAAAAAATGTAATTAACTGAGTAACGAAGGTGAAACTAGTAACTGACGAATCCGTGTACCATGATATGTCGTCAGATTGTCCCTCAGCTCATCTAGGTACTACAAAGAGTACACATTGGTCGCATGCACCGTGTCCTCCACTCATTCTGAATAATATCAGTATTAAATTGCACATAAACACTCAGTGCCTCGTCATAGCTATGTAACAAAGACGGGTTGAAACAAGTTGAACCTCAATTCTTCCTCTCAGACTAACTGTATCCTCTCTTTCTCCGCATTGATTGGAGGGAAATGGTCTGAGGGCCACCCCTACAGATCTCCTCCTCCAATCAAAGTTGAACACAAAGAAAAGAGGGAGCATACAATAAGCCGGGAGCCGTTTGAAGATTCACACTTGTCCCGATTGAAGCCATTCAGGATTACCTTGCCATGTACATTACAGGGCATGTACATACACGAGACATTCATCCACTGCCTTGAGTGGGGCACGTGAGTGGGGCTCATCCGCAGCTGGAAGAGGGTGGGGGGGATGAGCGTTTAGCTGTGCATGGTCAGCCCAGCCGCTAGAGGGCAGTGCAGAGACAGGCGCTGCCGTTGGTGTCTCTCTGGAGGAAGCAGCGGTCATCCATGGAGGCCAGGTAGTGAGTGCGTGTGTGTGTGTGTGTGTATGTGTGTGTGTGTGGAGGCTAAGCGACTGGGCACAAGTCAGTGTACGCCATCGCGGCTCCTTCAGCCCCGCTCGGCCTCGTTTAGCATCATGCAAGATATTAACACATGTGGTGACATTTCTGCTGGATGCCGTTTTAGTTCCTGTAACCGTTGTGATGACGGTGATCAGAGATCAAATACATGTTCAGAAGCTCCCGCTTATTTAAAGGAATTTAATGTAGCTTTTAAAAATGCTATCCCTGTTGTTTATTTATACCTGCTGGTTTTAGTCTTTGTTTGCATGTTTTTTGTTATTTCATTTAATTAAATAATGGAATAATATTATTTTGAATATCCAATTATATAAACATTAAATTGCCTTTTTTATGTCTGTGACAGAAACAATAAAAAAGTCTAATAAAAAACTATAACATTCTAAGAATGGGTTATAACTTATTTAGAATTGATAGGACTATTGTAATTGTGTAAATTATCAACTGACAGACACTTTCATTTCTATATTCATACATCCCTCAATATGTTTTGGAGAAAAAAAACTATACCTTCTATTTGTTTTACCATGTTAGAGATTAAAGACTAAACAAATAGTGATTCATTTCTACTTCTTCAATGCTAAATCTTTTCCGTTGTGTCACATGACTTTTCTTTGTATCAATGTTTATCATTTACAGGGATGTAACAGTAAGATGTGCCATAAATGCGTACTTCCAAATTCGTTGGAAGCAGATAAAACTGACTTCATATTTCCACTATGCAGAATGCAGAATGTTTTCTTGTGCGTTATCTTATAAACAAAATAGTTAAAACACGGTAAAGTCATAGCATCCCTTGAACATAAACATGAGTAAACTTAATGTATGCATGCTTCTAAAGACACACAGTGTGTGTGAGGAAGTCCAAAGCTGAGTGAGTGTTGCCTGTATCGCTGCGGGACCGACCGATGAGGCCTCGGGGGTCATGCATCTAGTCAACGTGTCAGACGCGGCGGCGTCAGCCGGGTGTGTTAGCCTGTTAGCTTAGCATGCTGAGTCATGCCCCTGTTGTCATTGCCTAATCATTAACTGGAGGGGGCAGTGATGTCATGAGAAACAGACAACGGAGATGCGACGTCTGCCACAGTCCACGCCTGTTATAAATAATAGTATATATATATATATATATATATATATATATATCATATAGCGACTGACTGTTGAATGTTGGTCTCATTGTTTGTGAACTTGCTTGACGATATGTAAATTGCTCTTTTTGGGTAAATCATTGTAAAGATTTGAAACCCAGAAAACCCTTTAGCCTGATAATCATGACACCAGTGTCCTCCCTCTCTACTACTTCTACCATCTGCGAGTCCAGATGTGGCGCTCATGATGATAGTGACCATGAACACCCACCTATTGGTGCTCTTCTTCAGGGTCTCGATGTCCAGCTTGCGGAAGAGGAAGCCCTCGTGGTGTGCGGTGTGTGCTGGAGGCTGAGGCACCGCCGGGCTGCTCTGGGCCGGCGCGGACCTGGACCGCCGCGTAGTCGTCTCTCCCGTCTCTTTGGGCCGTGGCCGGCGCCGCGGTTTGGGCCTGTCCCGTGCTCGGGGGCGCTCGAGACGGGAGGGTTTCTCCGGTACCCCGTTGGGCAGCTTGGGCACCTCGCCACGGGCCTGGATGTGGGGATAGAGGTAGGGAGGATTTGGTTTGTGTTTTTGAAAGAAAGTAATTGAGTCTTTGTCAGTTGAATGTGTTTCACATTTGCGTCGTCCAAAGCTTGGACGTTCCAGTTGACAGGTCACTAAGGACCCAACACATCCTCGTCATTTAGAGAAGCCTTTCCTGGTGTTCTTTGTTCTCCCTCCAACAAAGAGATATACTCCGGTTCTGATCTAACTGATGCTATCGTAGCTTCTAAGCGAACCCCCTTGTTGGAATAAACACACACACACACAGACACACACACACACACACACACACACACACAAACCACGCCTTTAGCTGCCAGCCGCTCTGAACAGGAAGCTGATTGGTTCAGAGACTAGTAAGCCGGACCCAAGCGTGTTGCTTGAAGCCTGATGAAGCAGATTTTTTGCATAATTGCGTGATAATGGCAAGAGATGTTGGACTTCATACATTTTCAGATTCAAGAGTTTCTCAGGTTGGCATGTTAGAGGTCAAAACTTCTAAAATATTCAACCTGGGGTAAACTAGAGACACAAAAAAGCAACCTGTAAAAACTCTCATTTAGTAGTGAGGCAGTAGTTTAAAAAATATATTTTCTGGTGTAATAAAAAAACACCCAGATGAGCTACAACATCCAAAACAAATAAAACTGAGTTGTTGCACATATTGTATGTGGATGAAATGCAGAGGACATAAATCTCCAGACCTGTGCTGCTTCCCTTTCTTGCAGCTGCTCTACAATTTCTGCCATGGTGGATCTTTTTTCTCTGTAGAAAGAAAAAGAAGCAATTTAGAGAATCACATTGAGTGTTAATTAAAAACATTAATAATGTTGTTCTTTTTTTGCATTGGCTTTCCTGCAAAATAATCCAACTGCAATGCCCTACACTCATGATAGACATTCATCTAAGTGGGATAAACACTAAATTCCAATCTCTTTAACGAAACATCCGTTCATGTGCTCTTTGACCTGCTCCTGGTGTCCCTTAAAATTAGACAATCGTTAGACAACATAACCGGGAAGACACCTCAGTTCACTCAAAGCCTCACCCTCCTCCTGAGCGTCTGTCTGAGTGCTCTTTCCCGGTGTCATGCTCACTGGATTCCTGTCTCTCCAGCCGGTGTCGGTCCCTCTCCCTCCGCCGGCCCTCATGGCCTCCGGGGCCTTCGTGCTCGCTGGAGGTTTGCCTCTCCAGCGTCTTCTTCTCCCGCCTCTCTGCGTGTTCCCTCCACAGCTCCTGGGGCAGCTCGTCCCTGCGCGCCTGGATCAGCTGCTCGCTGGAAAGCTGGCGCTCTATCTTGTGGTGGCCGTGCGCCTGGACCTGGGGCTCGGCCTGGCCCAGCGGGTCGCTCCTGGACCCCCGCGGCCCCCTGGTGGGCTCGCTGTGCAGGCGCTCCCGGCTCGGCTCCTGGAGCACGACCTCGGCCATCACAGCCACCTCCGCTCTCTCCATCCCAAATTCTCCCATCATCAATTCTCTCTCTTTCTCCCTCGCTTTCTCCAGCCGGCTGGCCACGATGAGCGGCGTCACCGCATCGTCCATGTGTTTGATTCTGGCTTGCCGCAGATACGGGGATGATTTGGCCTCCAGCGTCCTCGCCGCCTGCGCTGGGTGGAGGTGACTCATCACCTTGGTCGCTTGGTCTCCCGTCGCGCATGCGATTTCTCGCGCCTGGTTAGCCGAAACCAGCATGGCCGCCGTGGCAACCGAGGCGATGGAGGAGGGAGCGGGCTGGCCCGGCCCGGCGCCCAGGCCGATGTTGTGCCGCGCCTCCAACGCGTGGCGGTAGCTGGAGCCGTTCATCACGGGGGTGTAGTTGGCGACCGTCGACCCCAGGCGACGAGCCACGGACGAGGGAGAGGGTGTGGGCGTGGCGGGCGAGGGCGAGGGAGGAGAGTTGGCCTCGTTCTGCTCATAGATGGTCTGTCTCATGACGGGGGAGATCGGGAGACGTGGGAGGGTGGACGCACTGGGTAAGGCATCCTGGGGGTCGAGGAAGACTTTACGACCCAGCAGAGGGGTCGCTGGGAGTTTGCTTTGCTCGGCTTTCAACTTTTCTACCTGCGGAATGAAAATGGAACAAACTTTAAGATTTGACTTGAGTGAATGATACAGAACATTTGCTATATCTCCTTAGAAATCCTAAGCTTTAGAATCAGAATCAGAATCAGCTTTAATGGCCATGAAAGTTTTCACATACATGGAATTTGTCTCCGGTTCCACTTTGCTCTCTCATACATACAATATACATTAAACTAGATAAATATAAAAAAGATTCAAAAAGACATTAAAGGCAGTAGTTAAAAAAGTGCAGACAGCCAGAGGGAAGAAGCTGTTTCTGTGTCTGGTAGTTTTGGCGTACAGAGCTCTGTAGCGCCTCCCAGAGGGGAGGAGTTGGAACAGCTTGTGTCCAGACAACACTTATATTTAACTTTGCCTTTTCAGTTGGGAACTGTCTCCTATTGGCCAGCCTGTTAATGTATTGACACAATAGCGATGGCGGTGATGATGTTACCGTGGTGAGTCGCCGCAGTGAGCTGAATCGCTCCTCCCAGGTGGCGGCGGCTTTGCGGAAGGCTTCATGTCGACGGATCAGCTGCTCCACCTCGTCGACACTCGCGCCGAGCTCGTTGCTGCTGATCAGCGGCTCCTGAGCGGTCAGCCACGCCTCCGCCACCACGGCCTCCTGGGCAAACTGGTGAACCTCCAGCACTGAGAGAGAGGTGACGTTCACATGCACATGAATACATGTGTGTATTTCTACTACACATGTTTATCTCTGTGTTTGAACGTCTGATTCTACCAACACAGTGCTTCTGCTATATCCACCCAAGAGCCACGCAGCCCCCCCACTCACACTGTATGTCACGGGGACTTGTCGATGCACGTCCAACCCACGCTGGACCCGCTTCTATGAGTCAGTGGTCACATTTAGTTGAGACAGCGGTCTGCTGGGTCGTTTCCTCACGACACTACTCCAAACTCTCTCTCTCCTTTAAACTCTCCCTCTCTCTGAATCATATACTAATGCATATGATAATGAATAGACATAAAACAAAGCCAATCCTACCTGTGTACGTCATATAGACTATATCCCAAATATATTATTTTATCTTTTTGGGGTTGTTTGTTTTAAGCGGTGCTATAGCACCACTACATCCTGCATCTGTGCTATTTGCATAAAGAATAATCTCAATACATACATTTGAATTTAAATACGTCCCTGCTTGTGGACATATTGGGGTTGGTCACACATTAGAACCATCAGTATCAAATTCAAGGTTTTTATTGATATATTTGATGTTAAAGAATCCATCTAGTTCATAGATAGATTATGTCTGTCTATTCTAACTCCTAAGTCACAATAATAATACTGGAAAGACACTAGTGCCTACTGCCCTGAACAGGACTCACCCTTTGGACTTAGCCGAGTCCAGAGCAAATCGAGTCCCTTCAGACTCGACTGGTCCTGGTCTTGGTCCTGGACTTGACTTGGACTCGATTAACTTGGTCTTGACTAGAGTCCTGTCTGTGTGTGTGTGTCTGTGTGTCTGTGTGTGTGTGTCTGTGTGTGTGTGTGTGTGTGTGTGTGTGTGTGTGTGCGTGTGTGCATGCTCACATTGCTGCAGGAAGTCCCAGTGCTTTTCCCACTTCTCGGACAGCTCATATTGCTTAGCAACCACCTTGTCCAGCCTCTCCTTGATCTGAGAATCAGAATGAGCGACATCAGAATCTTAAAAGATGTGAGACTCAAAACTTGAACAATGTTCAGGATGTGACCTGAAGTGCTATTGTTGTGTGTATTTGAGCATTTGTCTACTCGAGTTCAGTTGTATTTTTGTAGTTTTATTTTGTAATTCATGTGTGATTTGGTGAATTTCCTGTCTGGTCTGATTGTCTTCAAATGGAAATATGAATATAATGTGTAAATAACTTATCTACTTGATCTATACAACTGTATTCCCATGTCTGCTGATCTCACCTCTTCAGCTGCTGGGTTCCGAGCAGCCAGCAGAGTTTTGCCCATCTCGATACACTCCATGGTGCTCCGGGTGCGAGCCTCCACTTCGCTCTGCAGACTCTGGTGGTAATTCATCAGCACCTCCACAGAGGACACGTCCCTGCAGGACCAGCAGAGAGCAGAAACTCAGCTTGTTTGTGAACTAGTTTGTCAGAGAAACCTTGAATCAAATCTTTAGTCTCAAGTGTGTAGAGACGAGGGGGCGGGGCGGGGGGGGGGGGGGGGGGTGCGCGCTACTGAGAGTTTGCTCACCCGTGTGCCGCAGCGGAGCTCTGTCGCGCGAGCGTGCCGAGGAGTTTAAGACTCCTGAACGCAGCTCAGACGTACACACGGGTGTATTCGGTCCTTTTTCAAAATAAAATATTTTCCCGGCTGATAAAAAAATAAAATAATTTAAACTTTTTTTATTCCGTTTTTTTCCCGCGGCCCGGTACCAACTGAGCCGCGGCCCGGTGTTTGGGGACCCCTGCCTTAGATAACCTTCTATTCACCGTACAGTCACACTCAACCACATTTGGATCCAGAGTCGTGAGACAAACAAGGCGAACAACACATAACAAGGTGTGACAGGCCACGCCCTCTCTGGTGTAAAACATACAGCATGATAGAGCTCCATTTGGATACCTGGGCTTCTCTCCTGTCCCTATCTGACAGATGATCGACTCCATCCACATGATCTGATCTCGGACCATGCTGAAGAACCTCAGCTTGTCCGTCTCAGTGGTGATCTGCACTCGACACTCCTCGCAGGACGTCAGCAGCTCTTTCCACAACTGCATGACCTCGTGCTCGCGGCACGCGATGGCTTCAGCCTTCTCGCCGGCATAGACCGTCCGGAGCTGGGCCGCGCTCTCCTGCAGCTGACGCACCTGGCAGAGTGGGGGGAGCGGATTTTAGGGAGATGCTAAGCCCGAGCGAGGAAGAAACAGAAATAAAAAGACCAAACAGAAAAGTGGGTGTTTTCCAAATGACGCACTGAACACAGCTGGTCTGACAGCTGCGTTCAGTCAGGGCCAAATGGTGCAGGCTCTGTCACTGGAGGTGACACGGAGCAGCTGTGATTTGATTTAGTTCTACAGTAAAATGTAACGCTCTGTTCTTTGTTCCCCAGGTGCACGACAGAGACTAGATGAAGCTAAATTAAATGCAGAGTAAGACGGTAGTTTTGCCATGAAGATGCAGACTCTGACTCACAAATAGACGGATGTATTTTTACTACCAATCAATATTCAGTTCTATTTCAAAATCCATTTGAGATTTTGGAGTGTACAAAAAGACATGAAAATAATACTGGTGAATGCTATGTTAATGATTTTCCTACATGAGTCTCCAGCTGAGTGAACACTGAAGCAGGTCATGTTACCTGCTGTCTGGTGGTGTGTATGCTGCTCTACCTGCGCGACCAGCAGCTGGATGTCCTGCTCGAAGCTCTGCAGGAGTCTCTGCAGGGTGCTGGTGTTGGCGGTGCTGCCCTGCCGAGCCCGAACCTCTGGCAGCCGTCGGTGCTTGTCCTCAATCTGGGCCAACACCTGAAAAAGAAGAATATGAAGCCGTACAGAAGTGTTCCATGCATACAGTGTGTGGTCCACTGAAACACTGCCTAAACCAGTGAAGAACTAGGTAACAGTAAGCCAAGGTGAAACGTGTCTTCTTGCACCAGAACATGGTAGTAAAAAATGTATATGACATATACAAGACATATACAAATTAGTCTGAATTAATCTGATTTTAGATTCTTTAAATCTGTTCAAAAACTGAAAATAATTCCCCTTATTTGTTGGTTTATGTATGGTACATGTGTTGCATAGGATAACCCCGCAGAGATTAATAAGGTGTAATACTTGCACCATATAATATTGCCCTATACGGTAAAAAAATAATACTGTGTCATATCTATGTTGTGTCCTGTTGCCCCTCACCTCTCTGCAGTCGGAGAAGAACTTGTGCAGCTGGTGGGAGGCGGCAAGCATCTGCGCCCGGGTCTCCATGAGCTCCAGCAGGTCGGCCCAGGCCTCGTTCACTCCGTCCTTCCACTCGGCGATGGTGGCGGCCTCCAAGTGTCCGTAGTCGATGAGCTCGTCCACCATCTGATTGACGGCCGTCACCCGCTCCTGCCCCACGCCGCCCGTCTCTGTTGCAAACTCTGTGAACTTCTCCTGCAGGACCTGGAGGTGTGTCGGGGGAGGAGGTAAGAAGGGGAAAGAGAAAGTGTTTCTCCATCTCATTCGCAGGCGCCGCGTGTCGACACACTTACGGTGACGTGCTCGTAGTCTTGACCCAGTTCCGGCGAGCTGGCGACCACCTCCCTCTGAGCGATCCACTGCTCCAGCTCGTCCACCTCCCGGTTGAGCTGGTAGAGCCAGTACTGCTGCTCCAGGCGGCTCTTCCTCTCCTCCACCAGGTCCTTCAGAGACACGTACAGACGGTCGATCTGCGTCTGACGCTTGCTGATCTGTTCGCTGTGGAAGACGAGAGGAGATATAGTGTGTCAGGGCAAGTACATGGGAAAAAAAGAAATATACCGTCTGCGTGTCCCAGAACAAAACCAGACAATGTTTTTCTGTCTGGTTTCGGTGAGCCCGATGGAGTTGAACCTGATGGGGTACTGTCGTATCCCATCGGGTGAAGCTCTGCACATTAGAAGGTGGTTATTTTAGTTAATGTCGCCGTCCTTACAGCGTGAACCATTCTGGCCAGTACTTCTATTAAAATAAGTGTTTTTTCGTCAACGACACTGATTCTCAATAGATGTTTTTTCTCCTCACCATTCTCTTCTGTTTCAGACAATAGTTACGCAGCTGGAAACACTCGGATATCATTTCTTCCCGATTCTGAAAAATTGGTCTCAAACAGAAACTCTGGCCCATGTCTGCATGCTGTTAGATTGTGTGTGTGTGTGTGTGTGTGTGTGTGTGTGTTTATATACCTGTCTGGATGGCCCATCTCCAGCAGCTGACGACATTGCTGTGACAGCAGGCCGACGGTCTCGGCGTAGTCCTCGATGGTCTGCTCCAGGGCCAGGTGTTTCTTCAGCAGCTGCAGTGTGCTCGGCTCGTCCTGTTGGGAATAAGACCAGACACACGAGGAAGAGTTTCACTTTTAAAATAACAGACGCCGCACAAATGCTCGAGGTATAGGTCTGCGCAAAGAGGGACGAGTTGTGCTCTGGTTGGGGTCCAACAAAACTCGATGATTATTAAAGTAAAGCTGATGATTTCAGTGTCACTCAGAGTGGTTGTAATAACGGACATTTTATGCACAGGCACCTTCCCCTTCTCCTCGTTCATCATGTGCAGCTCCTGCTCGCTCAGCCAGGCCTCCACCTCGGCCGTGTCGAAGTAGTACTGCTGGGCCTGGTACATGGCGTCCAGGATCAGCTGCCTTCGCTCGGTCTCGGCCCAGAGCAGAGCCCACAGCTGGGCCAGCTGGTCGTAGCCCGCCCGGACGCAGTTGGCCTCCGGGCTGCGAATGGAGCCGATGATCCCCGCCCTCTCCAGGACATCGTCGATCCGGCTCCTGTGGCCCTGCAGCTCCCTCTGAAGGCTCTGGAAGAGACACGGGGCAATGAAGTGACCGGTTTGATCTATTGCACTTCCTGGGAGAGACATCCCTTGTCTGTTGCACTCCTTTTGGGGGGAAGTTTATCCTTTTCCCATGCGAGGGTCCAAGGAGGGTTTTGTATACTGTACATGTAAATTGTGGGCGTAAATGATCCAGATCTGAGGCAAAATATCAGATTTTAAGCTGTACTCATGAATTGTATTGAAATATAAGCTTTCTCTCTATTGTTTAACACATACTGGTAAGAAGACAAACCTTTGGACGGGAGCCAGATAAGTACAGTACCTAATGAGGTGGGTGACCGGGTATGGAGGGCTTTTCTGCTAGCTATTCAGATGTTCTACCTGGTTCTTCTTCATGAGCTGCTGGACTGCCTGCAGAGAGGAGCCGTGCTCCTGAGACATCGCCATTGGAAGGCGCTCCTGGATCCACAACTACAACCAAAACAAGATGACACAGTCAACACTTTGCACACACATACGCCTCATTATCCGGGGGTGAATCTGTGTATCCAAATTCTTGTTTGGACGACAACAGGGTTAAACATTAACATCCCGTTCATGGTGTTTAAGATTGCGTGTGTGTTGGCGAACGACGGTCACACTCACAATCTCGTCCTCCAGGTCTCGTCCCACTTGGTGAACTTCCTTCGATGCCAGCAGGATGCGCCGCCTCTCCTTCAGCGGCTCGATCAGACGCACCATCCTGGCCTCGACAACGGCTTGGCGGCCAGCAACCGTCTCCTTGATCTGCGTCTGTTGCGGGATGGAGGCCACCTGCACCTGGAGCTGCCCCACCTCCTTATACCACACCTCCATCTGATTCTCCATGGTCTGAGTGGGAGGAGGAGCAGGACGACAGTTATCAAAACGAACGGAGGGAATGTGTTGGATGGGAGAGAGGGATGGAGGAAGGTGAGAGGATACGTCATCACATGGGACAAGGCGAAGGTGGGATTAGTGGAATGTGACAGAAATGTAAACACGAGTAGTTTGGCGTTGACATTTGTTTTTTATTTTTGACAACGATTGAAGATAACGTTTAGCTGTGTTTCAGCTTTCTAACTCACCATAATGATATTATCACTCAGTATACTTAACAAACCTAAAGGATAAGCGTGTAGGATTTAGTGGTATCAAGTGGTGAGGTGGCATCCAACTGATTAACCCTCGCTCACTCCAAGTGTGTCGGAACGCTGCGGGGGTCTTTAGGTTAGGTAGATACCAAAAGAAAGTATTTGGTTTGTCCGCTCTGGGCTACTGTAGCAACATAGCGGACTCCGTGAAGAGGACCTGATCCTCATCTAAATATGAAAGAAAAACACTCCACAATGAAATGTCAGTGTGTGGCCCTTCTAAAAAAAACAGGGGAACACAATCACTATAAGAATATAGTAATAGTTACTTTTATTTAAAGTAAAAATGACAAAAAACTACAATCTCTGTTTTACAATTATATAATTGCATCTATCATTAATGTACTAATACATGTTGATACGTCGCTTGTGTTCTGTTATTTCATAACAGGTGGACAGGTGAGCAAAGACGCGACTGAAAAAAAACAGAAGAGCGAAAGAATAACTGACAGACATGAAGTGTGGAGAGGTTTACTGTCCCCCTTGATGGATGCTGGGCAGCGGAGTTTGGTTTAGAGTTATGACGATGAGGTAAATCAGTGTAAAGGCTGGTAAAGGAAGCTGTAAGCGGAACGCTGTGGGAGAGCAGAGCGAGAAATGTCCGGTGAATCGATGAATGAAGGGATGACTCTGTGTCCGGGTCACACCTGCCGCCGCCTGCTGGGTAAAGACTCTGACTCCTCTAAACGTAAAGTACGGTAACCATTTCTGTTTCAACAGCATCTACATCCGTAATCCATGAAGGACAGACGGATGCTTGTGAGCTCGTTGGATCCTTAGGATGAGAAATGTCCGACAACAAAAAGGAGCCCAGAAAAGAAGATCAGTGCCATCAACTTCCCACGCAGAATCCGACCGGACAACAAACATACCTACACTTTAAAAAAAGCTACGGCGAACTTCACAGAAGTTATTTAAATATGAATTACTTTATAGTGTAATAATCTGAAGCCTCGAGCTGGAGAACAGAAACATATTTCTCTTCTGGACTTTTTTCTTTATTTTTTTACCTTTATTAAAAATCAAATACTGAGTTTTAAGCTTTTAGACCTGCTTTGATAATGAATCAATTGAAAACCAAATTGATCAAAATTGATCAAATTGATGAAAATCAATTGATCCAAAGAGGTCAAATCACGCTGCAGCTGAACGGATCAACACGCTGCTCATGCAGCAAGAGACGCACCACAGGGGTTCTGCTTGTTTGTTTTTAATCTTACGTACATGTAGCTTCTTCAGCTGCTTGTTGACGGTGGTGAGGTCCTGTCCCTGGTCCACGTAGGCCAGCTGACCCTCCAGCTGGCCCAGTCTCTGGTCCAGGCTTTCGTAGCTCTGCACCAGCAGGTCGGCCTTGTTGGCCTCAAACAGCTGGCGGGCTTTGGCCTGGGTGGTGCTCTCCAGGTCCTGCCAGCATTCCCTGATCTCCTCCAACTTCCTCCGGACCACCGCGCTGAGCTCCGGCTTCTCCTGGATCAGATGCTGGCCCTCCTGGATGGACGAGAAGAGAGAGAAATGGAAGAGCGGTAAGACAGGGGTCAGACTCTCCCTGTTTTAAAGAGGGGACCATTAAAGAAGAAAATGATACACAGATTAGGGATTAATCTCCCGAAACGGGATTTTCTGGCAATATGCATCCAAACTGTTTCACGTTTTCTCAGAAATATAACAATGGGAAAAAAGTAACAAATAGTAACATTAGAAGTGAACTTGTAAATGGCTTTGCTAGTCCTACGACCTACGACAACATCAACAACTCTTATAAATCAGTCCGAGACTCACGGGGTAACGGAGGAAAACCGTTGCAGGAAGTATGGACATAAACTCATAATCTTTAAGCATATATCAGTGTTTGTCCTCATCACCATGCAAATGTGTACCAAATGGCACTCCATCAGCTCCTCGGCTCTGGCAGCATGAGACAACGGTTTCTTTCAGGTGTTCTTCAGCCGCGATGTCCAAGAGAAAACCAACCAACAGTTTATTCAACACACAAAGGAACTGCTGGGTGAACAATCAAAGAACAAAAGAATACCAATACAATACACAATAGAGGGTGCAAAATACACCAGAGATGACATTTTAAACATTTCAAAGTCTGCAGCTAGTTAGTTGAGTCTTCCCATTACTATTATTTTTTAAACGATTTGCAATTTTAACAAATTAATCAGTTGACCGCACGAGACTGAAAATGAAGCAATACAATTAAAGCTGCGAGAGTTATTTGATTAGTTCTTTAGAAATATATTTGAAGGGAATTTAAATAATCTATTGACCCTGAATAATTTCTCAAATGTGAATTCTGTCTGGTCTTCTAATTCTTCATCAGGAGGCACAGATCCAGAATCTGGGTCTCTTTGCTCTGTTGAAGCAGAACCACAAATATTCACTGGATCTTATGTCGGGATAAACTGGGCTGAGTGTGTGTGTGTGTGTGTGTGTGTGTGTGTGTGTGTGTGTGTGTGTGTGTGTGTGTGTGTGTGTGTGTGTGTGTGTGAGTGAAGAGATTAAACCTCGTCGTATTGAAATTACTTACCAGACTCTCCCCTTCCCCCTTCTCTGTCCTCTTTTTCATTTTTCTGCCCTCCTTTGTACTTCATCTTGTTCTACACCCCTTTATGTGTACACACACACACACACACACAGCCTTATGTACACCTGCTCCCTTTCTTTAGTTCTCTTTATTTTGCCTCCCCCCTGTGGAATACTTCCCCCATCGAATTGTAATTCGTATTTTTCTGCCTGTGTTTTTTTATGTGTTGAAGAGACACCTAGAACAAACAAAGTAATACAACTCACACGTGTTTTTATTTTTTTGTTCTATATGTGTATATATAGTTTATATATATATATATATATATGTATAGTTATATATATATATATATATACATATATGTATACATATATTTAAAACAAAGTAATACAACTCACACGTGTTTTTATTTTTTTGTTCTATATGTGTATATATAGTTATATATATATAGTATAGTGAGACAGAAAAGGGAAAGTTTCATTCTAACAAATAAAGCATCTTCATCCACAGTTGCAGCTTTGTGAGGCGCACACACACACACACACACACACACACACACACACACACACACACACACACACACACACACACACACACACACACACACACAGTACAAACAAGGTCGATGGGAATGTCATTGGTTTAGCAGGTATTTGGTCATCACACAAACTGAAGTTTTGATCTGGCGCTGGATGAATTTCACGAGCTCAGCAAAGTGACTTCCGTTCATCCTGAAGTATTGAAGTGGGCACCAACACATATTGGCATTCCACAAACATTGTTGTTGATACGTTTCTCTCAGAACCACAGATGCCAACCTCACGGTGGCTCCGGAGGAAAAGTGTCACAGAACTGGAAATTACACCCAATTTTAAAACTGTGAGAACAAACAATAAAACTATTCTGACAAAGACAGAATTTGCACCGAGACGATGGAATAACTTTGAGCAGTGACTCATCATCATCATCATCATCCACCGAAGACAACATCCTGCCGCCTGAATCAAATCTATCAGAGCGGCCTGATGACTGGAAACTGGGACGGCACTGAGATTATGAAGAGGTTTCCGTTTCAAGCCCCCGGACTGGCTGTGTGAGAAGATGGAGGAGATCTCATGTTACGCCTCTGTAGCTCCGCGGTGTTAAAGCACGCTGAGCCGTGGAACAAAGGAATATAGTACTAAAAACATTGCAGGTTTTAAGCCTTCCCTAAACAGCTATTTTTTAAGGATATATAAATCTCTCGGATGTCGGATACTTCAGAATATATCTGAATTCATGAGTGTATCTGAATTTATCTGCAATAAAGAGCCATTTAGTTTGTATTACTCTTCAAGGGTGTGCCAATCAGCAAAATCATACAACAATATATTTGTATTATTCAGTTGCCGTGTAAATACATCTCACATCATAGTGGCACTAATTATAATAATGAGATGTCTAACAAAATGTTTATTATAAACCACAACGACTTCCAAATGTATTTCTAAATGTGTGGAAAATATATTTATATTGCATAAAGGATGTGGCATGGAATCCTACTTCTTACATCAGAAGGTTACAATGAAGAAAATACAACCGCGATTGGTTTTAAGTCCTGAAGCCGCCGAGTGCAAGTGAAGAAGAAGAAGAAGAAGAAGAAGAAGAAGCTGCAGTTGAGTCCCATTACACCTCAGAGAGCTGGACACCCGGCTACACTACACCCCCTGGCTGCCGAGACATGCCGTCCTCTGCGGCGAGTGGGCGGGCTGCGTGGGCGTCCATCAGCTTCACCCCACCGGCTCAGAGCTCCTCCTCCACCCTCGCACACACTCACTCAGGTCAAAGGGCGTCGAGATGTTCCACGGCTCACGCACGCGGTATCGACAGAGAGCCGTCGGGTAACCGGAATTCGAAAAACCCGTGTGCAAAGGAACAATCCACGTTGAGCACTGAGTTTTATCTTGACCGTTTGAATGGTGCAAATGCGTGAAAGATCGGGCAGGAATGCTTAAAAGGTACCGGCACTGCATACCTCTCGATTGTTTGTTTGCTGTATTTAATCAAAAACCATTAGGAAAATATAATTTTTTTAACGACGCGATTTCCAAACTCTGCGGCGCTGTGGGGTCAAACTGCTCTCCTCCGGGCAAAGTCGTTTCCTGATGGCGAGGGAGGCGGTTCAGGTTTCTGCTTCTATTGATTAAATCCAATCAACAACTTCTGAAAAGGTATCCGGACCGTAGAGAGTTAGTGTCCCAGTAGAGACACAGACGGCCAACGTAAATTACAGGCGCACAAAGATTATTATCAGTGCTTCTGACACGCCTTTGTGACGGGGTGAGGCTCAGGCGCAGAGAGACAGGCTGGGACGCAATATGAAATAACAAAAAAAGCACTCTTTAATGAGTAAAAAGTTTCACGAAAAACAAGGTCCAAAAGGGGCAGGTAGGGTAAACGGGTAGAACCAGGAACACGGACAGGATGACCGGAAAAGCAGACGGAACTAGAGACGACCATAAACAACAATCCGACAGGAGACGAGGGAAAGACTGACACAATATATAGGGGGGGAAACACAGGTGTACGACATCAGACAGTAACGAGACAAGAGTGGCTGAGGGCAGGTGCAGTAAATTAAACAATTAAGACAGAGAAGACACAGAGGAGACAGGAGACACGGAACACAGGAGAAACAGAAAGGGGGTGTTACAGCTTCAGCTGCTTGACTGAATTTAGTATATTCTTGACCCGTTAGTCACTAGGAGGAGTTAAACAACGGACCCAGTAGTCTAGCAGCGTTTCTCAATTCAAAGTACACGACTACAGACTTGTTTACTTTTGGAGTCTGGTCTTGGGAGTCTGGACTCTGGAGGACGGGACAACAGGAGGACGGTCTTTCTGCGGTTGTTACAGCAGCTGACTTGATGACGTCACCACATCATGTTTTTGTTCCTGAGTTTACTCTCATTATTCACTGTAAATTATTTTTTACAGTCAAATAAACAAAACATCCTAAAATGACATTCAACAACAGTAGTATTTATAAAATTTCAACTGTCAGTTGTTTATTTTCTCCTCCGCTAATGTTTCGGGTTGCTGGTGAAATGCATTCTGGGATATATGCTGGCCAGAGTACGCACAAGTCTCCTCTGATGCATCCTCCGGAAAGTGGGAGGATCAAGTCACATCCGGGCATTTTGACCGTGCTTTGAGAGAAGCGAGCTTTGAATTGGAACATGAACCCGGGCTGAGACTGATGACGTCTCACGAGTCACGAGGACACAAGTAGAGGAAAGGACGCACAAGTAGAGGAAAGGACGCACAAGTACGCTGATTGAGAAACGCCGTAGGTGAACCGCTGATGTCTACTTGTTGGGAGAATATGGCCAGGAATTACACATCGCACCGTCAAGAAGCATTCAACTGGCTTCAGATCAGTTTGTCCGGTAAGTACAGCGATGTCTTCTCTGCGGTCTGAAGAGGTCATCTTTTACATCACATCACATTTAGCTGACGCTTTAATCCAAAACGACTTACAATCACGTTACGTTCGTACACCGTGGACACATCTACAGGGAGCAATTCAGGGTTACGTGTCTTGCTCAAGGACACATCGACTAGGGCGGGGTTTGAACCGCCAACCCCCTGCTGACCACTGACCCACAGTCGCCCTAACTCTTGGCTTGAGCTCGGAGACAAACACATATTTACGAGCCTAGGTTACAAACTGGGGACGTGGACTTTGAAAGGCCTTGTTGATTACCGCACTATCAAGTTGCATTATGGGAATTAAAGGACCAAGTGTTCTTTGAAGCTTGACTTAAACGCGGAGTATCTCCGCCCCAGCTGTATTGATTCTCTTTATTTTAATTCTTTGTCACTTCACGGTAGTCGTTGGGGTACCCACTGAATGTAACGCCGCCTAATATTGTGGTCATAGACTTGTTGCAAGTCATTCCCCTCAACAACAAAACAACCAGGAAGTATTCTTCTAAATCTGTCTTATAACCAAGCAACACCACTCTCTTTTAGTAATTATGCTCATTAAGAAGAGCAATGCTGCTGTAATTAAGATAATTAAAATATGGAGAGAATAAACACAAAATAGAGTATGAAGAGAAGAAGAAAACAGAAAGTGAAGGAGGACCGCGATGCTGCCGGTAACAGGCGGGCCTCAGTCTGCTGTCTGCTCGGTGCAGCGGACATCTGCTCCCGAGTGTCACTCCGACTGGTCAGTGTCTGTCACGCTCGGCTGCTGCAGCTATTGTGTCAATATTTTCTCAGAGTGTGAAAAATAAATCTACTCGTCTGACCAAACAGATCAAAAAAAGAAACCCGTGAACTTCCGGGATGTAGCTTTTGCTTTTAAAAACTGAATTATTGGAGATTTCCAAACTATATTCTATTCTGCTTGTAGTCAAGGGAAATCGTCGAGGACA